>VZRX01021043.1:0-40817 GCA_013398075.1 Notiomystis cincta | reverse complement strand
GGGGAACACCGCCTTCCGCCGTGCGGGCGGCGGCCGCGCCTCGGCGCTCGCCTCGGGCCGTCGTCTCGCGCGTTCACAGAGTGGGGCAGGCTGGAGGGGACCGCAGTGGGTCATCTGGTCCAACCTCCCTGCCCGAGCAGACATCCCAGAGCACGTGGCACGGGATTGCATCCAGGCAGGTCCTCGATAGCTCCAGTGAAGGACACTCCACAGCTGTTCCAATGCATGGTCACCCACTCAGTAAAGAAGTTGTTCCTCAAAATCAGGTGGAACTTCCTATGCATCGTACAGTCACAGAACCATAGAATAAGCTATCCCATCAGGATCATCGAGGCCAAATCCTGGCCCTGCACAAGACAACCCAAGAATCACACAGTGCATGAGAACATTGTCCAGCTTCTGCCCGTGTCCTTGTGTCCTAGTGGCTGGCCTGGCTTCACCTTCTTGGCACTCCCTCCTGCCCTTTGTGTATTTATACACATTTATGAGGTGCTCTCTCAGTTCTTTCTTCTTGAGGGGGAATCTCCTCTCAGGGTAGGGATGCACGTGGTGGACGTTTCTGGAAGGTGGGAGGACAGGCGGTTGTGGGAGTGAGGTGCGGTCCTGAGGCCATGGGGTGAGGGGTGGGTCTCTGGGGTGATGGGACAAAGGCTTGGGTGCTCCAGTGGGCTGGTAGGGAGATCTCACCTCTAAGGCCTTACTTAGTCGGTCAGCGGTCCCAGCTGCAGACTGTGGTCCTGGTCAATGACGGGGATGCACTCGCTTCCCTCAGCACATGGTTAAATCACAGGCTTGCCAACAGGCAACAGTCTTCTAAAGGAGACTGGCTGCTGAGAAAAACTGAGTTCACAGTGAGGCTGCCATTGAAAGCTCTTGAGATGTCCCTCACCCAGCTTCTTGCCAGAGGTTCTCCTCAGGTAGTGCACAAAGTTTTCTTTGTGCTATGTGTCTGTGACTGACTGAGGGAAAGGTGAGGATGGAATGGTTTTAGAAACCTTTTTCCTCCAAATCAGTTTTCAATGTGAACAAAGTTGTTCATAAGCTCTGGATTTGAGAGTAGCTGTGAATTTAACAACCCAGTCCCAGCCCAATTCCTGTTTAGACTGGTAACTAAATTGTTGGTCAGGCTACTCAATATGCAGTGGACAGCATTAGTTAAAGGTTTTCTGCTACACTGTCTTTGAATCTACAATTAAGTCTGAAATGAAAGCCTAATGAAAAGGCCAGCAAAATACATGCTTCTATATTCTACCCAGTTTATAACACCCATTTTCACCTCTGGACCATAATCTGGTATAATCTGAGCTGCAGAATGATCTTGTAATGGAACTCAAGTGTTTTATTTGAAATAATAAAACAGGAATCTGCTGTCTGGCTAGTTAGACAGGCGAGACTGTTTTGGCCTGTGAGGCTGCTGTGACACTTTTCCCCAAGCACCACCTTGTCCTAAGATAACAACAGCAGTGGTTGAAAGCATAAAGTGTCCATGAGAAAAATCCTGAAGAGAAAAATTCTCCAGGAAGAGGATTTTTCAATCTGTGTCAGATATGTGTCCAGGAGACCTCTTTCTTCAAAAGTTCTGTCTGCCTTTTGCCCATGTCTATAAGTTTGTATTGTTCAGAAGTGTAGTGAAACAGTATTTATGTAACTTGAGGCTTTTATACACATCTTTTTTTTTTGTTCTAGAAAGCCAAGAGTATATTGTCTCTTCATTTTCTGTTGAGGATTTATCAGCTTGCACAAGATACCTGAAGTAGAAGACATAGATTAATTAGTAGTGAGGGTTCAACTGTAAAAGTCATCCTCTGTATGTTACTTTGCAGAAATATATTTGTTGAGCTAGTGACTTTCTTTAAAATACTTAATTTACTTCTATACAATTTTACTTAAAGATTTTTTGAAAGTAAAGTCGCTCGAAGATTAAAATAAAGTTTCTGTAGGAACGGATATGGATAATTCCTACTTTTGTACATTTAAACTAGGTTGTACAGTTTTTCCTTTTCATGTTTCTCACAGGTCTCTGGTTCTCCATAAAGGGAGAAGGAAAAACAAGAGTCTGTTTGGTGACGTCTTTGGGAGGTGCTGTTACTGTTCCAAAAGGCCATTGGGACTGTAAGATTTCCTGCAGGTTTTAATATCTGACCATAATGTCCTGGTCACTTGAAGTGACTTGCGTGGTACAGCCATCAGTGGTCTTCAGCTTTCGTCAAGGCAACAGACAAAATCCCTCAGGGATCTCAGCAGAATGCTCTCTTGAATCTGTCTTCCTGATACTCAGGCACCCAATCTTTTGAATATGATATATGATGATGCTCCAGCCTAAGGTTTACCGGTATAAAAGGTATCTTCATGAAATGTTACCTACAAGTAAACAAAATTATATGTTGTGTTATGTATTCTTAGCACACAAAAAGTGTAACAGTTCGTATGTCAAAAATGCACAGCAGATATATGTTTATGTATGTGTGTATATATATGTATATATTCTCTGTGTGTGTATATATATATATATAACATGAATCTTTCAGATCATTGCTTACAGCATGACAGATTTTAGACTGTATGTGAAATATGGGGTTAAAATATAGGACTGTAAAAAGAAAACCGTCTATCTAAAATATCCACTTCTATTTCTGTTTTGTAAACTTAAACTGCATAAACTTATTTCTAAGAAGTGTGGCTAAAACATTTGACAATGGAAAATTATGCTTAATCCTGGAATGATCAGTTGTCCTAGCCAAAATAGAGTTTAAAGCTGAAGTGTTAACAGATCTTTCACAAGCAAAGGTAGCAGCTAGTTTGAGTATTAAGGCAAGTCCAATAGAGAGAGCCAAAGTAAAAAGCACAGCAGCAGAGAATAAAATAGATTATAGTTGACTGTAGCATGTTTTTTCTTTTCCTGCCTGTGGATGAAGTGTAGGTTCCTAGAAGGCAGTAGGTACAAGAGTGTTTAGTCTGTGGAGAAAAGAAAGATCCGATGCAGGGTGGGAATTCTTTTTCTGCCTGTTGGGATAAGAAACTCTTCATTGGCCGTGTTGAAATTGTAACACTGAAAGGGTTCAGTAAGTGCAGCTCCACAGCCCTGAGGCTGTTCTGCTGGAGAACAGTACAGCAACCGCCCAGTGACCTGAGCAGAAGGATCCTTTCCTCCTTGCAGGATGCCTCATTTATCCTTTTATCCCAGCTAGCCTTGGAGAATGGTGCATGCCTTAAGATTTATCTCTGTAGAGGCTTTTCATGCATGCAGCAGCAGGCTATTGATGTGTCGTGTTCCATATTTACCATTTGGTCCCATATTTACCTACTGGTGTAGGTTCCCCTTCATTTGCATCCCGTTATCTGTCCCGCTTCGCAGAAGACCTTGAAATAACACGAGTATTTACATCCCTTTGTTAAGCCATGCAGTGTTCTTCAAACCAAGGCAAATTGTGCTGTTTCTGTTTTACATAGTGATAAGAGCTGGTATACCTGAAATGTAGGATGGTTAGGGTAGAGTCACTCTTTGAACCAGAACAAAATACAGAATTTTTAAGTGCCCTGGCTCAATTTACCACCTGGCTACAGCTTTTCAGTCACAGTAATATTGTGGGTGGTTTTATTTTATCATTACGGATTTGGTTTTTTAGGTTTTTGTGCTATTTAAGGCATGCTATGTCAGGCATTACTACAAATAGTCAATTTCATATTGATTCTTTAGTTTGGCACACTGCCATCTAGCTGCACACTTCCCTCAGCAGTTCTTTAGTCAGCGTGATGACTAAAGCGTAGGACTGAGGTGAAACATCTGACAGCTAAGATTTACTTGGATTCACCTGAAATGTGGTTCAATAGTCAAGTTTCTGATGGGAAGAAGGGGCAAAAATAGAAAAAAATTATTATTACTGTTACAATTCATATGGTGATGGCTTATACATATAATTTTGAAGCAAATGCTGGCATGAACATTATTTTTAGTCTGAAAATATTTGATAGTGAAGTTGGCAATGTTAATGCAAAAATCAGGATTACGCAGACACATTCTATTAGTTAGAAATCTGGGAAAGAAGCAAGGGAAAAATGTAAATATGTAGGCTGCAGTTTTACTGAATGTTTTTTTTGGAGGAAATGAAAGCTGATTGTTACAGTAATTCTCTGTTTAGCAAATAAAATCCATGTGTTAGGGTGAAAATGTGAAAATAAGGTATATGAAGAGAACTTCCTATCATTTTGAGTTGGGGTGGATGCCACATCATTCAGAGAATCATAACCAGGCTGCAAAAGCATTGAGTGAATATTTCACCAAAGCAAAAACTATGTGCTTTAAACTTTACTTTAAAAGAAGCTTTTAAACTCTAACACTTGCTGGCCTGTTGCCTTATCCTTGTATGTCTCAGGTAAAGCCAGAAGAAGAAAGATGAGAACATGTAAGCTGTGTCTAAAGATGTGTAACAAATGGTAAGGCATTAAATGAGGAACAAGATTTTTATCAGAACAACTAATCTTTGAAAATAAACAAGAGCTCTCTTTTTGGCTCACTGAGTCTTATTTTCTCAAGATCTATCTGCCTGCCCAAACGAAGTTTGTCTCACTTGTAGCCCCAGACAATCACACCCACAGCTAAAATACAGTTTCTTCAGGAAGGTGCAGGACTGTGGCAGCAAGGGAGGTCAAATCAACTGTTGCCTTCCTCTAGTGAGGTGTTTATATTGTAGTCTCAACTGTGCCTTCTGATAGGCAGTAAATTGTTGCAGCAGGTCTCTGAACTGATTTGTCCTGTTTTTTCATGGACAGAAGAACACCTAGTAGGGTTGAATCCAAATGCCAAGTGGGCTCAAATATTACTCTGAAAGGCCTGAAAGAAAGATGTGAATTTTGAAAGGACTTGTTGTGATGGGTGAATTTCTTTGTTTCCTGAACTGCATAGTCTTGGGTCTCTACTTTCTCACCCCACAAAAGTAATCAATAACTACCTGTTCCATATAATACCAGGTGTCAGCACCAAACATTTAGAAATGCACCACTGTGCATTTTAGCACTGTAGTTAAGTTCGGAGAGCTCTGCATTCTGTGGTGTTTGTCAGTGGGACTTTGAGGGAGGTCTTCAAAATATTGTTCACTTAATGCAACAGAAGTTCCATCACTGCCATGGCAAGTCAATACCTCCATTCTGTGCGGAAGTTAACTCCAGGTTGCAGGGTTGCTTTTGTTTTTCTTAAATGCTTGTAAGATATCAAGACTTTGAATATGTATGCATGTGCAGAGGCATGATATATTTCTGTGTCCTGTATGTGCTGTGTTAAACTGCATTCTGCTCTGGGTAAAACAAAAGAGTATGTGTACACGAATAGAGTAATTTTTAAATTTAGCAGCACCTACAGAAATTCTGTCCAATTCTTTCCTCCTTCTCCCACTGTGTCTGTGTGGCAAACACCCTGGGGTTCCTGTGGTTTTGAAGTATATTTGCATGATACTGCATAATGAGTGATTACATTGTTTTGTAGTTGTTTCAGAGGAGGTCACAATAATAGTTTTTGTACTTCTTTTTCTTTTTTGTGGTGGCTGTAATAGCTTTAGTTATTCTGGGATCAGCTGCCCTGCAAAAGGAAGAAATACATGTAAGAAAGAATCACCTAATTGTGACAAATGGTCAGAAGGCTTTAGATGTGGTGTAACACCTTATTTTCCTTTAAATTCCCCTCCAGAAAGAGCAAGAGGCCTGAATTTTTCTTTCTTTGTGTATTTGTCATCTGAGGTGTAAGCACAGAAGAAGCAAATTTCTTTGTAGAGAGGGAAGTCAAGATTTTTTTGTTGGTGAGTAAAACCAAAAGATTTCAAACATCTCTGTCCTCTTGACAGCAGTGCTTTTTCTATCCTTGACTAGAACTTTGGAATAAATCAGATGGGAAATGCCTTATGGGACTTATTTTTGCAAGAAATTTTCGAAAACTGTTTGCATACTGCCCAGTGCAAAATTAATTCCCAAAGCTTTATAGTTAGTCAGAGCAGTTGTTGAAGTGCCCTTGTTTCTGTGGCTCACATGCTTCATCCACACTTTGTACCATGGTGATAAACTGTCAGGATATGTTATCCACCTTTGTGAGTCTCTGCAGTTGATGCAGCCTCATCTGCAGTAATGTAAAATGACACAAAGGGAGGGAAGGAGCAAAATATAGATCTGTGACCTTCAGCACATCCACAAAGCCTCCACCAGTGCCTGCCAGAGACACATGGATGTGCAAAAAATGCTATTTCTTCTGCATGGCTGCCAATCATGCAAAGCCCTTGCTGTAGGTGGAGGAAGGGAACTGGTCAAGACTTTGGATAGAGCAACCATCAGAAAGGAGAAGTGAGATCTCTACAGCTGCCAAGGAACTGAAGAGAGAAGGAGCCTTATGCAGAGGGGCATGAAGCAAAGGGAGGGAGAATGATTGCAGCATAGATGTTTATAGGAAGAGGAGAGTGGGTTGAGTGAGCCCTTGTATTTGGAAGAACGAGAATAGGGACACTCAGAGCAAATAGGGGTTTTAGAGCAGAGAATGACAGGGAGGTCATTACAAAGAAGAGGAAGAAAGGTGGCCCACAAATAACTTGAAGAGAAAGAGGCAAGAGGCCTTGGTACATGCAATAAATTCAGTCAGCTGACATACATAACTCTCAAGTTTCTATAATCTTCCTTCTGCAAACACTGCCCCAATAGTGTTAATACTCTGTGAATTGCTATGTATTTGTGCTAAATTTTTTTGACAGATGTAGAGATATATTTCTGGACTGAATGTCAGAATCAGGGCCTTACATAACATTTACATGTTTATAACATGCATTGCAGCGTGTTGCTCCTCTGTTCCTTGGCAAGGTTGCTTAGCTGAATTTAGGGCAGGCACATTCGTTTTGGGATGTGTTTGTCTTTGAAGTAAGCTACTTATTTGAGAGAGTTTTATAAGTCCCATCCCAACAGAGTGCCAGCACAGACCCATGACACTAGCATCTTTACAAAACAGGGAGCAGGGTGTGGCTTCATTTAGCTTCATCTGTCATCGCTGAAGACAGAGGTACCTACTCAAGGCAGTTGCTGGCTTCTGACTTCACGCTCAGAGAACTCTTCTCTCTGTCCATTGAACTCTCCCAGGGAACCTTAGGGCCTCTTCAAGGCTAATATGGTTTCCCGTGCTGGATGGGAAATTTCTAAATGCCTAGTTGCTGCAGGAGTTTTGTTTTAAAAGACTGCTTGAAAGAAATCCAAATTTATATGGACCTGGACCACGGAAGGCAGTGTATTTATTTCTGTTAACAACTTGGGCCTCTGAGGGTTTGGCTACATTTCTTTAGCAATTAATGGAGACAGTAGGATATGAGGAGAAAATGTTTATACCACCCAAGTTTAATCTCCCAGGCATCTTTCTGAAGCTGATTAAGTGTAATAGACTCCTCCAGAAAGTGGTTCAAAGCACCTACATTAATGATTTCATGTATTTGTGGATAGTTAAATCAGGGCTGCTATGCAAAAGTATCCTGGCATTGATTACAATTAGTGTTGCTGCTGCAATACATCAGAACCTTGAGAAGTTACATACAGGAAACACTGCCAAACAAGGACTACTATGAAAAGCTCAAGTTTAGTATCTTCTCTTTATGCACATTTTTTGATCTGCATTTGGCTCAATATATGAGCCTTGGAGACTGGTGAAACAAAAGATTGAAAGTAAATCAGTACTTCTCATTTTGGTCTAATGCGACTTGGAATCTGGCAGAAGCAGCAGTGGTATAGAAAGGAGCAGTTGGTCAAGTTTAATTTTTCTCTGAAATATTTCTGTAAACTGGTAAGAACAGATGGAATTGAAAATTTAACAAGAGAAAGAAAATGACAAAAGAGGAGAGCAACACATGGTATTGAAAAATAATTACTTTTCAGTTTGGCCCCTTGGAATGGATTTCAAATGCAGCAAGTCAAAAGCAATGTATTTGTATGTTTTCACTTTCATTTCCATTGTAGGTTTTCCTTTTCAGGGAACACATCTTCATCTGTAAAACAAACACACACTTAATGCACTTAATGATAACAGTGATAATGACGACAACAACAAAACTACTACTAGTACTCTGCCCCCTCCTCCTCCTCCTCCTCCTCCTCCTCCTCCTCATCTAGAAGTTTAGTAAATCTTATATCTTATTACAGAAAAAGTAAGAAATATCATGTCTATTGGTTGATGATCTTAGGGATTCTTGTTTTGGGCATGGGCACTTAACACAACTGAAATTATTTGGAAGGAGAGGAAGACAGCATAAGAGTTGTTGTGTTGCCTATGGCCATGCAACAGAATTCAACTATCCTATTATTTTTCTTCAGACTTCTATCCCCTCAACAACTTACAGCTTGACCCATTTGTAACAGAGAGCAAAATTTACCCCTTCTCTACTGTGTCAGAGGTCAAGGATAAATTGTAAGATTATACATTATAATATGTCTATATATTAACATCGTATTAAACTTTAGGGCAGAAACATATTATTTACAGGTGAATTTACAGGTGAGTAGAGGTGTCAAATCAGACACCAGTCTTTATTAATGCTCATTTGTGCTCAGAGATCTTCAGAATGTGGGATTTCTATTTATTTGCACTTTCAAAATCTAATTTTGGTGCAAGTAGTTTTTGCTTACTGACTTTGAACAACTTAATTACAAATTGAGAACAATTTAAAAAGAATTTCAAAAGCTAGACTAAGGGTATTTTGAAATCCTAAATTCAGATTTACCGTGCTGATTGAATTAGATTATTTATGATATATTTTACTTTGGAGCTTTAATGTTTAGAATTTCCTCCTGTTTTACAGTTGTCCAGAAGTATATCAGCAAAGTTTTTCCCACAGCATTTTTAAAGAGAAGCTTCTTCTATGCACTAAGAACTCTTAATTAATTTTTTTTTGAGACTATGTATCTAAGGGACAGCATTAAATTTAACATTAAGTTAATTTTATCATCAAATTATTTTGCTGTGTAGAAGTTTGGAGTAATGTGGTGAGACAGAGTTATTTCATCTCTTACAGCTGCTTGGAGTTGATGGATAAAAAGAAAATGTTATGACAGGTACATAGATATTTTTCAAAGACAACTTACCATTTACTGTGGTCTGTCTAAATTATAGAGGCTTTTGTGGTAGTGCCATCACATTTGGCATGCAAAGCTATTCTTTCTATCTCAGTACCTTGCCTGAGTAAAACCTAGCAAGTTTAGAATTGTGTTTAAGTGGATTGGAACTGTTCAGAGAAATCTCTGTAAAAGCTCTGTGAAATCTATGTAAAATTCCGTAATACATGAAAAGTATGTTTATTGTTGCTTTCACACAAAGACTGTGTTACAAAAGAGCTGTTTGAAAAAAAATCCAACTTAAAACCAAACAATACAAGCAATTAGATTTCAGTAAGACATTAAAAGGATGAACAATTTTTTGGAAAAGTCACAGGTGTATATTATAAATCTATTTCTTGTACAGGATACGACTTCTTTGGCAATCCTCATATGGACAAAATGAGTGCACAGATTTTCTTGCAGCACTGAAGTCTGAAGCTGTGGCTGAACTGAGGAAGATGAAGCAGTAGCTGAAGTCATTAGTTTGACTTTTGAAAAAGAAGCGACAGATGAAAAGGCATATGAGGCCAAGGGCTAATTAATAGATTTCCACCATATCCACAAGCTTATCTGTGAAGAAGTTGAATGGTTTCCCATATATTTATGTATTCATATCAATTTTTTTTAACTGCTTATTACTGGAAGGTGTGGACTTTATTTATTATTTTGCCAAAAGCACACACCTCCAAGAAACAGATATTTCTGCTTGAATTAAAAAGTAGTTTGGCTACCGTCTCTTATCAAAACGTGAGTTTATCTGTGCAGAATCTGCAGGCTTGATGTTGCGTTTCCACGCTGCTGCCGCCGCCAGTGAGACGAGACCAAGCTAAAAGCGTGAGCTCCCTCTCCTGGTTCCTGCTGGAGCTCTGAGCCCTCCGCCTCCCGGCGCTCCCGGCAGCAGAATCGAGGAGACACGAGTTGCAGCTTATTTCGACTAATTACACTTTGAGGCAGAAACGTAATCAAGTGGCTATTAAAACAGATTAAATATAATCCTCAAAATGCATCGGAAATATAAAACTTGCATTTTAAATGCTCAGGCACTCTGAAGTAATAGAAGGTGTATGGTGAAAGAGCAGCAGAGAGACCAGAAAAGAAAATACTAGACAGAAACAAGTTTTTACTTTCAGGTACTAAAAGAGAGGAGTGAGAAGTGGAGAAGTGAAGGTGCACTCACTAAGATTAACTAATCTTAGCTCTTTTGTAAAACTCAGCAGTAAGCTAATATTTCCTCTCTCACTTCTTAGCTGCCCCCAAATTCTGGGCATAGTTTGTCTCAAGACAAAGCCATAAGTAAGCCATAAGACACCTAATCTAAAGTTGGTCCTTGAGCTGGAGATTGAAAAAGTTAACCTCTTTAAGTCCTTCCATCATACTTTGCTCTGTGTTTCTGTCCTATATGTGAGAGAAAGACTGAACTTCTAATACACCAAGAATGAGAAGATGGTACAGAGTAGAAGCCAATATCAGCTTTGATATTTCCCTCCTGTATAGCTTACCTCCTTCTATTAACAATGGAATTAGTTTGAAAGTCTGGTCCTTGAGGGCTAAACTTAACCTCTGTGAATGTTTCCTTCCCTTCTCTCACTCCAGTGTTCAGTGGGATGTTCTCATTTCTTTAGGCCATGGATAGATATGGGGTTTGTTTTTCACCTGATGAGTTTGAATTGTATGTGAAAAAGCAGCAAGATCATCTTGACACAACAGATTCCCATCATCTTGCCATGGACATGGAACCTATTACAGGTGTGTTTTGTTTGGGCCTGTGCTATGATTTCCATTAATAGTAACTGTCAAAGAAAGGACAAACTTTTTCTACTAATATTCTGGAAAACTGCCTTTACAAATATGATGGCAGATCTGTTACAAGATATAATTCAAGATGGGCTTTTGAGGGTACTTACTGAAACTCAATATACAAGGGGCAGTTCTGAAGGAACCCTCTGAACTTTTTAAGAAACAGGTTAACTAAATCTGTCACATGTTAGCAGTAATGAAACAAGGTAAGCAGATAGGAGAAGGAAGGTTAAAAAACACCTGGATAATTCTGTGATGATAGTCCTGATGAGAACACTATATCCTCAGATAGCCTGGTCACAATACTCTGGATTTACTAGATTTTTTTTCAGAAAAAAGAAAAAAAGCACAATCATAAGCTGCAGAGGTAAGTGTAGAAGAGAAACCTCATGAGATTTTTTTTGCAAGTTGCCCCTCTGTTTACTCAGAGGAACTGGTGTTGCAAATGTCATTTGTAAAACTGGCTTTGAAATCAGTGCATGTTTTACAGGTTGCTTTGTTCAGGGATCCTTGCTGAAAATGCTGAAGCTACAGTGTAGTCCAAGGGATTAATGGTAGTACTGGCCCCTAAAGGAGCCTATCAGTTGAGTGAAGAAAGGTGTGCTGCTGCTATCACCATTTCCAGATGCTCTGGTAACACCTGTCACAATAGCTCTTAGATTTACTTTGTAGTATAATGTAAATGCACTTAAAATAATTTTACTTATAATAGCACATCTGTAACGTTTTTATCCTTTTGATACTTAAATTGGCATGATAGCAGTAGACAGTACACAGAAACCAGACAATACTCCTTCAGGTTTATGAACCACCTGCATCTTCAGTATTTCAGCAGCCACCCAGATGTTGCCAGGACAACAGAATAGAGATATAGTTAGTCTGCATATTTTATATATGTATATGGATTTAATAAATGGGAGATTTTTGCAATGTGACTACCTTAGAAGTTTCCCATATAAACAACATTTATTAGATAGTTGTTCACTTACATTCAAATCCTTAAGGCACCATTTACCACTCTATGCTCTAAGTAGGCAATTAAAGGAGAAATAAAAACTGCTTTGAAAGTATCCTCACCTTAGGTACTCCTCTGCCATTATACCTGGCTTTGAGACACATGATGGACAATATTGGAATTTGAAGGGAGAGGTTTCAAGATTTGTTTTTTCTGTTACTGAAGGGAGAAAAATCTAATAAGGACACAGGATATAGTTATGAATGGTAGAGCTCATGCTGAGACAAATATCATTTGTCTTCCACAGTTGTCTTAACTCTATAACTGTAGGTGCCAATCTTTCAGACCATACTCTATTATGCTAATTTTAATTTCAATCAGTGGAAATTTTGACTCACAAGGACTGTATTATGACACAGAATGGGGGTGATTTCACACCTCTGTATTTCTATATTGAAATACCTCAGCTGGCTTTGAGCAGATGCCTCTTTCAGGACAAAGGCAAAGCTGAGCTAGCTCATGCCATAGAATCACAGAATCATTTAGATTGCAAAACACTCTTAAAATCATTGAGTCCAACCATTAACCTAACACTGCCAAGTCCCACTAAACCATGCCCCTAAGCACCACATCCACAAGTTGTACAAATTGCCAAGTGGCTGCATTAAATAGTTCTGCAAAGTAGAGATGCATTTGAAGAATCAAAGACATTGCTTTCTGAAACAAAGAAAGGAGCACAACTTTAGCCATTAGATTTATTAGGCTTTTTATTTTCTAGCACGTTTCTGATGTCCTGGAGAACAAAATACTCTGTTGACATGAATGCCTGGGTTTTTAAGATGTGGTGTAAAAATGTGAATATGATTACTCTACTCCCAGTTCTATCTGTGTTTTAGCATACTTGATCCTATCACAAAATGCAAAAGAAAAAAGTATTCCATATGCTGCCTGAAAAAATCCTGTGAGAAACATGCACTCTTCATTAAAATACAGTATATACTCTATTAAATCTAGGGTTTTTTCTAGCCTCATTTTATATTAGATGTATCTGCTTTGCAATCGTGAATTCTTTTGAAATAATTTCTTCTGCACATTATCTTTGTCTGCTGTAATAATAACATGGGATAATGTTTGCTGAAATGTACTGAATCCCAGCCAGTAGCTTGTGCCTTTACAGTCATCAAGTAGGTGTTCCAAATTATGAATAATAGGTTTTAGGGAAGAAGGCAGGTGAACCAACACCACTGGCTTTCCTTAGTAACTTCTTTCAGAAGAGACAGAAAGACCACATTTGGAGGTTGAAAGGGTGCACTGCATCCTTCAGCCAAGACAAGGAGAACCAGCCAGCATCTCAGAGATACCTTACTCAAATCATTTAAATAGAAGTACAAATAAAATGTTCTTTAAGTTGTAAGTAGCATGGATAGAGTTACTTACAGGCAAAGTTACTTTATTATTGTTTCCAGATGTAATTTTTTAAATGCAGAAAGGGCAGTTAGCATTTGGGTTCATTAAAAGTGGTGTAGTTCAGGAGTCATGAAGCCTTATACACTCTTTTGGATGAGAAAGGGAAGACAGGAATGAGAATTTAGTACGGTTGAAGGCTCTAGGCATGGATGGAGTCATAATGTGGAGCTTGGGTAGGATGTGTTACTTGAAAAGCAGCATCTGGACACACATACACACACACCAAAAGTAATTGACAGTTTTGTTCTATAGCCAAAAAGAAATTGGAAAAAGTTCTGACTTTTTTTTTCTTGCTGCATCGAAAGTAATGTACAGAGAGCCATTTTCAAAGGAGGCAAAGGGAGGCACAGCTGGCCATTTCCCACTGAAATTCAGTCTACTTCTCTGCATGTAAGCAATTCTGAGGAAAATTGCTGTGAATAAACTCATAGTAATTGTGCTCTAAAAATGATTCATTTTTCCTCTGATTGTTTGCCTCTATTATCTGCTGAGCTTTGCCAGCTTGCTGTGACGTTGAGGATGAGTGTGGTCCCTAGAGGGTCATTCTCATGTAAGCCAGAGGGCCACAAGCCTCATGCTCTATAGTTATGGGCTTCTCCAGGGTTTGTGAAGGCACTGAGGCACCGGCTAAGGAGCCCTGAAGCCTAAAATGACACAGAAACAAGCCAGAGCAGGGCAGGGTGCAAGCTGAGGCACCACCAGGCAGGCCCTGGTGAGCAGCCTGCAGCTGATCCTTCTACAGCCATGTGTGAGCAGTGGTGCCTGCAGCTGTTCCAAAGGTAGCACAGCCCTTGCCAGTGTGTTTTAGCTGCTTTTTTCTTTTTCTGAAGAGCCAACGAGTTTAGTGAGAGTGATTTGATTTATTTTCAGTCTTGCACAATGACATCTCTAATGGAGCTTCAGCTGTGAAGCATCTTCTACTGGTGGTACTGATGAGTATAAACTTGAGAAAATCTATTTTGACTTTTACATTTCAGGCCTGGTTTGGAGGGGTGCCATCTATAAAAGGAAGCACAAACATATTTTAACTTGTAAACAGAATAAAATTGATATAAAATCTACAAGGTCTTTGTGATATAAAAACACTTAAAGACCAGAGTTTTACAGGGAGTATTTTAGTAAAGAACTGCGTAGTGAGACATGTTTTATCCTGTGAATTCCTTCAGGACACTGACTGTTTATATCTTTATCACTAAGGGATATATGCTGTATTCCTAATTCTGCAACTGTAGGCTCACAATTGCTGTAGTTGTCAAGGGGGTGCCACATGTGGAACTGAGTAACTCAAATTATAGGATTGTTATAAAAAGATCTCTATTGAAGTGTTCCAGCTTTTAAAGTTTGTCCCTTGTTTCAGCACATAAATTTCTGTGAAGGCAGATTTTGTCTGTAAATGGATGAAGCCAAATGTGTAGCATGTGTACATATATATACATTACTTAACCAAAATAAAATTTTCATGAGTAGAATTTATTTTGGCTTTTCTTTATCCTGATAGTGTTACTGGTTTAAAAATATTTAACCAAAATGCACAAACTGCACTTCACAGGAAAACCTCAGAAAGTACAATAATGCACCTCAGGAAAAGAGAATGAAAATAATCAATTAATAATTCATAACATTTCAGTTGCTATAGCAATATCTGCTATGAAATGAATAGAACAACCAACTCTACAAAAAACATAACAAAAATATTATGCCAGCACTGCCCCTCCTGAAATCATTCTTGGATGACCTTCAGTGTAGGATTTTCACAAAGCAAGCCAGACATCATGACATATCTGACTCCATTCCTTTGTTGTTTGTTTTATGCAATTGTCTACAGAAATCTTTCATTCCTTAATAAAAGTATGATTTTACTGTTGACATTAATCCCACCGAAATTGGTGGAAGGGTTCACTCAGAATTCAGTAAGACCTCACTGGTCCTTTTGTCACAAAAATATCCACGTGTTTTCTCGAAATAAAGCTGTGTTTAAGGATGCAATTGTGGCGTTTTCTGATGCAAAAGTTAGGCTCATAAAATATATGGCTATCAAGCTTCACCTTATGAAAATCTGGCCTGCAGTGCAAAGGGATAGGGAAACTTAAAGGCACTAAATACTCTTCTGGTTTAAAGATGACCATGCATAACTCATTTGTGGCTTTGCTTCATTCAACACCCTGCCCTTTTATGCATAAAGTCATCCAAGAGTCACAACTAAAAGGGGCATATTCTAGGGGGCCACAATTCCTTTGACACCTCTTTAAAATTATATGATAAATATAAATTGCAACTGAAAGAATCTGGTAAACCTGATGCAAAAATATCTAGACTGCCACACTCTCCTAAGTACCTTCAGACGGCAATAGGCATTTCTGGAATTAAATCTTTCTAAGCTAAGCTATTTTGCATTACCACCACTTAGTTCCCTAAGCTGAAGATTGCTGAAACTGCATTAAATGAGGTGCCTAATTCCTCAAGAAGCAGCCAAAAAAGCTATTTTCCACCATTTTCACCATAACATCTTGTACTGCTTAATACTTGTTGCCCTTGGAGTTGCCACCAGGCTCGTGCAGAAGTGCCCCTGGGTGGGTAGGAGTGTGCCCCATCTGGGTTGTGCTGGCTTGCAGGACTTTGGAATTCCTGCCTCATACAAAGTCACCTTTCCCTTTACCCTCAGTGGTCACACCCTGACCTCTTGCCTTCTAGAGCAACGCCAGTGCCACCACCCTGTTTGCTCACAGTATTCTGCCAGGAGGTGAGAAAGAGGAGCTCCAGGCTCTCTGGAGTCACTGGCTGCCACTTCCCTGGGAGGGCAGCAGCTCCATTTTCAGTGCATGACAAAAAGAGAGCCCTTTGGTTAAACCCAGATGGCTGTGCTGCTGGGGATGCAAGAGTCTGCTTCCAAGGGGAGCCATAAAGCCTGACTTTGCAGCTTACCAGCCTGGGGAGGCAGGTCTCCTTGATCAGGAGAGCAAACACCTCTGCCTATAAATGCTAGATCTAGACTTGGAATAACTGCTTTGTCTGATGGAGGCAGCAAATGGTCAAATTCTACAAGAGCTGCATATCCTTTGTTTGGGAAAGGGCAGGTACCCTATAAACAGAAATGTTTAGCAAGGGCAATAAGAACACTTCTGTACAGTATGCTTTCAACTATTCAGTCAATTAAATTTCTGTTCTAAGAGAAAAAGTAGTTATCCTTTTAGAGAATTATATTATGTTGCATGAAAATTAACTTAATTGTTTCATATAGCTTAAAATTATTTTCCGTCCTGGGAAGATTTTCAAGATTTTGATGGTTCTGTTCATCCATTATCAGGGCACTATGTTGAAATTTCAGAGTCATTGTGAACTTAACTGTTACTTTGACATGAATTGTTCTTTTTGATTGTTTCTAAATATATAATTCCATTCTAAAGGGTATTATTTTAGCTATTGCTGCCTTATATTTCAAGATGATAGCTTTGAAAGGAAAACTGAACTAACAGAAAATTAGTTAGAAAATGGTCTAAATAACTATTCTCAATACTTTTGAAATGTTTTCCTTTTTTAATAAGAAATTCAGTGCCTTTGGCTCCTCTCCCCCAGACAATTTCAGTTTAAATCATTTTGTATCTTGTGGTAAAAGCAGCTTTCTTAAATTTTCCATTCAGCAGCATTCCTAATCCTGGAGGAGTAGGAGCTCATTATTATTTCTTCCGATGTGATGATGGATAGGCAGTCTAGTTTTGTACTTCTAAAATGTTATCTGATGGTTAGAAACATAAACATAATACAATATCTTGAAACCCACAAATGCCTTTGTTATTTAATAGAAGAATGAAACAAAAATACAGGTTTTTTTCCAGCATTTAGACCATGCAGTCACATTATAACGATTACACAATATTTGCACTGGTGACATCATACAAGTATCTGTATCAATATTAGTTTCCAAAGTAATTGATTTTTGGGTCTCCTTTTAATCATCAGAGATCTGTTAGTGTTGGTCTTATAATAATTTTTTTTTAAAAATTCACTAGGTGAAAAAAAGACTTATAATGAGATGAAACATGTTCAGTTTTTTAGTTTGCAGAGAATGCTTCAAGCGTTTTATGTTTTACAAACATTGTTAAAATCCCATCTGGTGTTTGTGAAGTATTTTACTATCTCCTGCTGGGCCAGGCAGACATTGGTTTTCATGTCTGTATGTTTCCAAAACATGAGGAAAAAAATTGAATGGACCTGGACCAAGTGCAGCAAAATGATAGAATACTATATTTCCATTCTTCTGCATTTGGGAACAGAGACAAATGTCCTTGATTCCAGAAAAGATCCATCAGTTCCCATAATGTAACTTCATGTGAAAAATGCAAAGGAGTAAATTTATCTAAGTAGTTCAACATTCAACATCTTGCACATGATATATTTTTGTCAGCAATAAATATGTAATTTCTGTTTCAATTATGTATTTCATTTTCAAGGGAATTAATTTAGAAAGCATAAAACCCAGATGAAAATGTGTTCCATTTTTATTATTGCATTTTTCCTTTATGCAGTTGGTTTTACTGATGAACTTTGTGTGAAAAATAAATAAATATGAAAGCAGAGATGCAAAGTTCTCCTAATTTTGTATTCCTGGAGCCAGCAACATGCATACTGATGTCCCATTTTCTCTAAAGTCAGTGGGAATTGATCAGTTTCTGGTCTTACACTGCCTCTAAAACTGGTATAGCTTTTAATTATTTCAGTTTGGTTACTGAAACAGTGAGAGAGTAGAAAAGAGAATTAGTTCAGAAGGGAGAAGGGTCAGTGGGTCTGCACTAGCTGTTATTTGCAGAAGGGAGATAATTATCTAAAATGACATGGCAGTGATAGCATAGCTACTGCTTACAACTGCATTTTAATGGCTTAAGAAATATAAGTATTTCCAAACACATTTATTGCACTGAAGGTCCTAGAAAGCCTTTCCCACATTCACTGATAATTCATAGAAAATGTAGATACATTGCCAAAACAAATAAAAAAGTCTTAGACGAACAGAAGTACAAAAATAGGCTGATTGCTTTTTAAGATGCAGTGGTCATAACATTGGAATACCAGATGGAATTTTCCATAGACACTTTTGTGGCTTTTACCTGATAAATGGCTGGCATTATATCAGAAAACCTTTTCTCTGTGTACTTTTGATTTGATATTTGCTATTTTCTTAAGAGACAAATTTTTGATGGGAGTATGATTCTTGCTGCATTTGTTCATCCTTCATTCCTCCACACAGAACTTGCACACACAGGGCCCATCTTCCTGCCAGAAAATGTGGGGAGCAGGTCTGCATGCAGACACACACTTCATAGAAACTTGAAGTGTGAACAGCCCAAGGGATTGATTGTGTGTGCAGATGGTAGGCACATCTCCCCTTAGATGCAGTCTTGCCACTGGTGAAACACATTGTCCCTCTCATTCCAAGCCCTCTGGTCTCTCTCTTTGCAGGTATCATGTCCACTCTTAGAGCCAAAGAATGAAGTTGGGAATGGGCAAGTGAAACAGATCTTCTGATGTTTATACAAAAATCATGGAAAATAGATTGTTCTCTGCTTCTTGCTTTCTCTGACCGGTGTAACAACCCACTTCCTTTGCTATTTAAAATGGTATTTTCAAATTGTTACAGCAATTGTAAATGTCATGATAATCAGAATTCTGGATAAAAGGCATTTATTTCTATTTGAGGCACTTTGCTGAGTCTGTATACACAGAGTGTGATAGCAGCTTTATGCTTAGCCACAAATCTGCACTGTTAACTCTCTGGGAAACAGGATGGAGGGCTGGACAAGCTCAGCCAAGCTTGCTTCTGTCTCCTCCATAAGGCAGATGTGCAATAAAGGCATTTGTTCCACAAAGATCTGAATGTATGATAAAATGGAACTAAAGGAAGAATTGGAGAAAGGTAAAATGCTGAGAGAGAGTAAGAATTGCTAAAGTCTGTAATGGCAAAGAATCAGTTGTCTCTTCCAGCCCCTTTACTCATTTTGTGGGGATATGGTGGTCAGTAGCGAGCTGGTGACCAGCTGTGGAGGTGGGGGTGTGAGGAGTGAGGGGAGGAGTGATGGGAGAAAGGAGGCCAACTGCAGCTCTCCAGCAGGTGGGAATGATTATGGAAAGAATGACGACCTGTACTGTACAAGTTATTGATGGTAGTTCCCAGAGGAGCTGAGTTAATAAAGCTGCAGCCAAAATAAACCACATCCCTTGCATCTTGTCTTTCTTCCTGCATGTCCGGAAGAACGCAATGAAAGCCTATTGCCTCCTCTTCCCCCCATGCCTTCCCCAACATGATCGAGTTTTCTTCTCCTCTCTTCTACATAGCTGTGTCACTAAAGGATTTAACTCTTGTTTTCTGCTAAAAGTACACAAATATGAATATGGATTAGATCCTAATTCTACTTTTTTAAAAGGCAGTATGTGCTCAAAGTGAGAAAAGGAGCAGAAAGCAAACAAGCAGAAATACTATCTGCTTGATGTTACACTGTGTTGGTTTTGCCTTTAGCATCTATTCCCAGGTCTGTGCTAAGCTGCATTTCTCGAGGCTGGGTGGAAATTACAGTGTTTGCATGGTATGATTGTGAGTGGAGCTGACACCCAACCTCCAGGTGATGGTCTTTGGAAGTCATTGAGCTTTTTAATAGTATGGACGTGTAGAAAAGGAGTTGTTCTGAACAAGAATAATTGTGGAATGGAACTCATTGAAGGGCTGAATACAAATCCAAATTCCAGCCTTCTCAGTGTTTCCTGTTGATTTAGAGCTATTTTTAAAAATGTCTTTCTTGTAAAAGTTTATATACTGTCCATTTTATAGACAAAGTTACTTTCTAGGTATTTCCCTCAACAAGCGGCACATGGCAATCCTGATCCTATCTACATCACATATTTCCATTTGCTTTTACAGCTCCAGACTTAATTTTGCTTATTTCCACCACTTATGCTTAATGGCATTTTTGCTATGACTTGGGTTCCAAGCCCCGTTGGTATGGAAGAACATTTGAACGAGTGAGGACTGAATGACTGGCTTCAACACCATGTTTATATTGAATAGGTTTGGCTTGCTCTTCCTTTGAAATTTGGGTTGTCTTCTTCCAAGTCCATCACAGGAGCTGCACGTGCCAGAATGCTGGTTTATTTAGACATCAAACCTTGATGCTGTTGCCCTGGATATGATTTTTTGCACAATTATTTCTGCAGTCCATCTAGCCCATTAGAGAAGTATCAAAGTTCTTCCTGAGTATTTAGAAATAAAAATATCCGTAACAATATAAGCTTCTCTTTTTTTCCTTTTACTTTGTCCAGGGTGTAAGAAAAAGTTCTTCTGTAGTTTATAGATTGGAAAAAGGTCTTCTTTAGTTTACAGATTGGCTGAATGAACCCTTGTGTACCAGCGTATGAGATTGAGTGTGTCCAGATTTATACTGAGAACTCAAAGTGAAAGGTATATTGACTATACACCCATTTCTAAGGGTGGTGACATTTCTGCTCATTCTTCTGCAAGTCTTACAATCAAGGTTAGAGTTTGCCAGACAGGAAAGCTGTAGCATTCATGGGGAGTGATCAGCCAGAATTTGGTTTATTGTCCTGAAACTAGGTGTGCTGATAAAGAAAGCTTGGGAGTCACTTATCTGGGTCAAACTATGGTTAAATGACATTTGAATGGAAGATAATATTTATAGGTAGGTTTATTGGTTTATTAGTAAAGAATTTGCTTTTGAGGTCAGGAGGCAAGGAGCTGAAAACTGAGAGTTGAGAATAATAGGCATGGGCTGCACAGCTGTTTGCTTGCAAGTCAGGAGTTTTGTGTGTAGTGCTTTGTTGCTATTTGGGCATCTGTTGTTACTGTAAAATCTTTACATCTTCCTGTAACAGTACTTCCCAGTCTTTTAAAAGCTGAGCTCATTTCCAAAGTAAAATCAATCGAACCCATTGCTTTTTCATGAGCTTTTTACTTCAAACAGCTCAGCATATGTATATTCTGGTTTTTCCTTATTATATGCCGTTTTTTACTGTTTACACTCAGAACCACTGGGTTAAGGATCCCTTCCAGGGGACTTTTTCCTTTGTACTTGCATTAGTAGTGAAATAGTGAGCAGTACTGGCATTAGCACCTCTTGCATTTGGTGGATTCAGTGCATGTCTACAAGAAAGAGCTGCAGCAAGACCCTTCTGGGCCAATTGCTCCCTTTTTTTGCAGGTACCTATCACAACCACAAGAGTTAGAGCTCTGATTTTTAGTAATGGCTTCTTAGCTTCCCTTAGGAAATTTGCCCACCAAAGTTGGTCTATTTCCTAAGGAATGTTCTACATCTTGAGAAATGTTGTTCTATAATTACTGACTTAATGGTAGGCAAGTGGAAAACTCTTTTCACACATAAGGACTAGACCTTTTACAAAGATAAAGCATTTTGCAGACTGCAGAAGTTTTGTAGTCTTGATGATGATCTTGGATAAAGTTAAAAGGAGGACATTTGCTTATATTGATTGAATTCCAACATTTATTTAGACCTAATTGCACTTCGCTCTAAACATCTTGATCTCTATTTCCGAGTAAGGGGTGCAAAATTCCCTTAAAGTCCCTCTTGTTACCCTGGGTTTTACCTTATTTGCAAATGTCTATCCCTGTGATGAGAAAGCCTTTAGGGAGGGGATCACACCTATGTTCTATGAAGTATGATTGTATAACTGAAGCTTTAGATATCAAAAGTTTTGGATTTGTTGCCGTACAATTTTTCCTACCAGCTACTGATCCTCAGTATGTAGGAAGTTTGGCTAGTGGGTCCAGTGACTGGGGATAAGTGAGCAGGCCAGATGTGGATCCTTGCCACCCTGCCTCAATATCCAAATTTTATTAGGAAATAATAAAAAAAAACACAGTGTGGCTGTGTACCCATGAAGGGTCTGTTGCTGTCTGTACACGGCAAGATCTGCCCCAGCATTATTAACCGCAGTAGAGACCAGCATTCATTTCAGCAATTGTTTTTAAGCAACTGGGTCAATGATATTTTTGACAATGTGAATGGCAAGCATTAAAATTGCTTTCACAAAAGTGGTTAGCACATTGTACCACTAATTATATGATTACAGGGGAGCTATTTATCAATTTACTTTTACAGGAACTGTTTATTTTGGACTTAGCCTTAGAGTTTTGCTGTAGTTTGAACCAGAGCCTTTCACAGAAGGAAGCTGTTAGTAGTGGCTAGTTTATAGAGTTCGGGGCCCAACAAAAATACCTCAGAATCATCCAAGGCCAGACGAGGTTTTATGAAAGTCTCCTAATTCCACGCATGAGACATGAGTTCAGTTTCAGTTAGAAAGTGAGCAGATTTTTTATTTCTAGACTTTCATCTTTCTTAATATTTGGGTTTCAGATCATGCAGGCATAGGGTGACAACTGGTGACAAATAAAAGAAGATGTATCCTTTGCTGTACCTACCTCAGTTCCCTTCTTATATAGCCACCTATTCTTTGGTTTTTAGCAGCCATGAGAAATAAAGATGGGCTACTTTGTGCCTGCTTTCTGGCACATAATGGCTTTGAATGTAAAGACTTTGATAGGGACAGAGCAATAAACCAAGCTGCCTTCTGTTAGGACTATGAATAAGGGCTATAATATCTCCAGATCTCCTGGTAGGCCTGCTGGTGATAGCAGGAGGTGAAATATGAATGTTGCACCACAACTGAGCATGTACAGTGCTCAAGTGAATTAAGAACGGAGAGCAATGAGGTATTAGAGGGAACAGCATGTACTAAACCCATGGCCAGAATGGCATTAACCAACAGTGACTGCCCTTTTTGCAAGTTAATTCAGGATTATATGGAATGGACTGTTCTCAAACCTGGGATCTTATGCCCTGTGCTCCCTTTGGAGAAGTCTGTATATGCAGAATAAATGCAGGGCACCATGCCCTGAGTTTGTAGAAACAAGTTGCATTGGTTTAACTTAAATTTTTAAATATGTTTCAGTTAAGCACTCTGTGAGGATTTGTGGATGTTCCCCTTAGTTTAAGTATTAGATAGGTTCCTGAGTTACTGACCTGAAATAGCAAGGTTTTCAGCTCTTTTTGTATAAGAGGTCTCACAGAGTACTGCAGACACTACCTAGCTGAGCCAAAACAGAAAAGCATAGAATTTATTCACAGATTGTTATTTAAAGAGCATCTTTGAACACACTTATACTTTCATAAGAGTTAATAATTGGTTCAGTCCAGAGAATAAGGGCTAGTCCTTGTAAAAGTTGCTTAAAAATTAGACACTTTTAAATTAGGCACTCTAGACTGTGTCCCACATCCTGTGCTAAGTGCTAGGGTTAGCTGTGCTAGGCATGGGGAGAGAGGATAAACCGAAAAAACATCTGCAAGAGACCTGTACAAGCAACTTTCTGCAGAGGGCCAGAAAGAAACATTAGGAATCTTGATTTTCTGCTGAAGGAACAAATCTGACTTACAGCTTCAAAGGTTTTATATTTCTGACCTTGGATGCTTCTCTAGAGCCCTTTTCATGAAAGACCCTCACATTTCAGCATATTTGATTACACATTCATTGATAGTGTGACAGCCATCTGCTTCTCTTAATTGGCTGACAGCTTAAGGACTAACAATCTGAGGACTTGAAAGAGCTGGAATCACAGACAATGTCTTGAGGGGCAAGTCTGCATGCAGGCAAGTGGACTCTGAAATGAGCATGGCAGTCTTGGTCTCTCTGTGTGATCTCATCGGGAACTTGGCCATAACACACAGAGGCTTTGAGTTCAGGCTGTACTCATCAGTTTTGTTCTGCCAGGGGCACATGGAGGTGATGGTGTAGAGCTGCAGTTTGTTCCACTTTGGATTGTTGAAGTGGAGGGCATTTACTGAGAGTCAAGAGTTCCATATAACCAAGGGCAGGAAATGATAATTTCTTACTTCCCACAAAATGCCTTTAAACTACACCTTGCCTATACTATTGCAGTTGTGGCACCATCCAGAAAAGCATTCAAGATATTTGATCCAAAAAAGCCCAGAAGAAACCTGTTTGCATGCTTCCTATTTACATCCTTTGTAAAGGATTTTTGTCCTTATTCCAGCCTCAAGAGCAAACACCAGAACCCAAAATGCTCAGTCTGGTTGGCAAGTGGTCTGTATTGCTACCACTCAGAAACATACTCTGTGCTGTAAATTGCTGTAGCACAATTGATCTTTGTATGCATGATAGCTTCCATATCAGCCAACAGCTCCCTCTCATCAGAGTGCCCTCAAATTATGTCCTTAGGTTGTTGAATTTGCGTTTCTACCTTCCTGGGTAAATGGTGTAATATCTTCTTTAAAAAGGAGAAAAGGAGTGCACCCACCTCTGGTTGTCAAAAAAAAACCCAAACATGATGGCTCACCACTCGTGCCTCTAAAAAGCCCAGTTCCATGGATACATGTTAAATGTCTCTCTGAATATCTGCTGCATTTAGTTACTCAGAGGTTTTAAGCTAGTGGAACATGTTTTTTCTGGATCCTGATCATACATAGGCTGGAAATATCAGAAAAAGCACTGAATCAATGAGATATATATATACTGGGTAAATTTAGACAACTTTAAGATTAGGCAACAGTTGATGAGTCTTATTTGGATTCCAATTTTAGTCTCAGGGTCTCAGTTCCAACTTCAGCCTTGCTTTAAGTGTCTGCATCCTTCCTGGATACAGCACAGAGGCTTTAGAGAACACTACTGCTTCTGTTCAAGTGTGCTTTTGCATGGAGGCCCTGAGGAAAAGATGATATTCTTCAGTGTCCCTCAGGCTCTGTACTACAGTGTGTGTTGTCTCTTTTTCACTTTTGAATAAAAAAACCCCTGATAGGTTCTGGTGGTCTGGACAGATCTCAAATGTAATTAGTTTTCTCCTTTCCCTACACTTAGGGCTCAGCTACTCCAAAGAAAGCGTTTGGAGGTTTGGGGTTTCTCCAAAATGATTTTGTTCAGGTCTCATTATTGGTTTTGTGAAGTAAGGTATAAGTTAGAAGAGTGTATAATATGTGTTTCTGTACATGTAAATTTGATTTGTCAGAGCTAATTAATCTAATCTCAAATACCACAAAATCCCCACTTCTTAGCATTTACTAATCTGAGATTTGCAGTGTGAATGAAATGAAAAGAAAGGGCAGTTGTTACAAAAACACACAGGGACCTTCTTTTGAATGAGGTTGACCTAGAAGCTGTGTACACATATTTCTTTTGTTAGAAGAAATGTTCTAAAAGATGAATACAATAGTTCTGTAGTTTCTCAGGGGTTAACTTCAAGTACCAATTATATTACTACTATTCAAAATTATATGTATATATATTAAAATGGAAAATGTGTTACATTCAGTAACTTAAAAATAATACTCTTGCTTCTAAAACTTCTTAGAAATCTCTCCCACCTTTCAAAGCAGAGAACCTGCAGTTAGACTGTCAAGAGCACTAAAGCATTAGACAGCTATCATTGAGCTTTTAGGTTACTTTCAAATTCTAAACACTGAAATTGTGAAGTAGCTGATTTGGGTTCAAGAGCTTACAGTTCAGGGCCATTTTATAAAACACAGAAAATAAAAAGGTAGATGTTGCCTGTTGGCAATTATTCAATGAAAAATTTCAGCCTGTAAAATACAAGTAGTAAAGTAACAGATATTTGAGTCATAGAAAGACTGCAAAAAGAGAGGTGCCTTTTTTCAGTCACTCATTCTAAGAGGGGAGTGTCTGACACTTACATTGGTTTGCATCCATTCATTTCTAACCCAAAATTGATATTCACTTTAATGTGAATTAAGTCCTCTGTCGAGAGGACTTGTCTGTTGTATATCCATAAAAACTTGTGCCAGAGAAGTGGTCTCTGACAGGGCTTTCCAGCATCTCACAGGGGTGATCTAGGCAGACAGAAATCCTGTGACTGGAGATCCTGTTGCTGGAAGGGCTGCCTCGCTTGCAACACTGAGGGCAGGGAAGCTGCTGCTGACGGCTGTGCTGCTCCTCACAGTCTGCCTGGTGGTGTTGAGAGCAGCTGAGGGAACTGGCTTCCCAGGCCCACTGCAGCATCATGCACAGTGCCTCTCTTCTTCACCTGGAGGGAAGAGAAGGAAGAGTTAATTTTAGTCTAACATGCAAAACTTGTCTTTCTGTGGAGTGCATGAAGCATAAACTCAGTGGGAGGTCCATGAGACTGAGCCTGGCTCTGCCCCATTAGCATTCTGGTCATACTTTAGGACAACATAAGCAGACTTACAGCTTTTAAAAATATTGTTTTGCTCTCATCTGCCCCACAGCTGAATTGTCTGTAGAGAAGGGGTGTTGTGCCATGCTAAGGCTGGGGTATTTAAATTTCTTAGCTGTGTATTTTCTAGTAATTATTCTTCCCTTTCCCCCACCCTCTGTGCACCTCTCCCCCAGCTTTTAGAAATCAGTGAGAAAAATTAAAGGACATTGATTCAGTTCAAGGTTTACTTTTACCAAGTCATCCCCAGCCTATGTTAATCTTTACTTTGTTTTTTGTAATAAATACCATTGGTAGCAAGTTGAAAAAATTGAGGGTTTAGTGTCTGCTCATGAACAAGGTCATAGGAAACTTCACTGACCTCCCTGGCTTCCTTTGCAAGGAGGGAGAAGGAGTTATGCCTGTTCCTTCCATCCCCACAAGTTGAAACAGGCTATGTTGTGTTCAGAGCAGCCCAGCCCTCTGCTCAGGTGAATTCTGTATCTGGCAAAGCCAGGGTCCCTAAGCAGGACAAGGCATGTTTTTAAGGAACCCTTGGAATTGGAAGACAACTCAATCCAAGTGACCCCTACTGCAGGTTCTTTTAAAATTATGAATTATTTCTCTTCTGTAGTGATGGAGTGTAGTGATATTTTTTACTTTTTAATTTCTGAACACTGCAGGAGATGTGTCACATTGACTGAACTGATTGATCGACTGAAGGAACTGAGATGGTTTTCTGCTCTTTTGATTAGAAGGCATGGAATAATGTGTTTCATAGTAAGTTTATTTTGTTTAATTCTTTCTGCAGGCAACTTGAACTAAGCTTTCAAATTCCTTAGATGGGCTTTTTTTTTTTTTCTTTCAGGCAAAACTATTCATACAATTGGGTTTGCACTAAGCAGAAAATAAAATATTCAGAACTGTTTTGGGCTTATGCCCTCTAGAACCACAATTATGTCTCTAAACAAGAAAATTGATTTTGAAATAAGCCACAGGTTTTAATAATTCTCCATGTTCCCTTCAGGTTCCCATTCTGCTTAGGGAGTGTTGTAACTAATTGCATCTCTCAGATCAAGGCAGAAGTACCTTAAATATGGATCAGAAATGGATCTGGCTGCAAAGGCTGGCTCTACACTCTCACAAAGCTTTGGAGGGTTTAGATCTTGGAACCTGATTTTGGTCAGGATTGTTCTTTGATATCCTCAGATGAAAGGGAGACTATAAATGTGAAGAGCAAATTCTTCTGCCTTGGTTACACCAGTGTTACTGAATTAGTGCCAATGTGGTCACATGCTGCAGCAGGGTGGAAATTTTGGCCCAGAGTGTTTATTGTAAGTAGCAACAAGGAAAAGAAACCTATTGAAGAGAAGAAATACAAAACTGTAAATGGCCAGGCAACAGGCCTCATGCTAACTTTATTTGCCAAACTGGTGGTTTACTCCAACATTAACATTTTACGCAACCAAGCCAAATTCACTGTGTAAAACATTTTATTGCCCATCCTGCCCTTTGCCTTTTCTAAGAGATTGAAGGGCACACATAAACTGCTAAAAGACCCAAAATTGTTTAGCTATCTGTATTTGGTATCCCTACAGGCTTATTTACTACATAAAGAGCAAAGAAAACCAGCTAAATCTTTTAAGAGGATAGAGAAGTTTTAGTTGTAAAATATCCAGAGGCTTTATTGTAGGCTTATGAGTCTGCACTACAGATTTCTAATAGCAAACAACAGAAGTGAAAAATAAGAGGGTTTAATGCATTAGTTATGGGTTGGTAATGGACAAATATGTGGTGCTTATTCTCTGCCTAGCATGGCATGGCATCAGCCTTGGGTCCCCACTAAAACAAAAAAGCGGAAAGTCAAACAACAGTCATGTCAAATTAAACCTCTTTTTGTTTAATTTTTCAAAGTGATTCATTTAGCTGGTTGGCAGAGAGTCAAACTGATAGCTAACAATAGTTCATTTATTTAATGTTGCTTTCAGTACCTTGTAGCCACTCGGCTGCATCAGAACTTATCTTCTGTAATTCTCTTTGAGCTGTGAAGATAGGCCAGGAAACTGGAGTAGGTCAGGTGTGCAGGAAGGCACAGCTCACATGGTGGGGCACTTTGTGCTTCATGAACCATAGAATTGGGAATGGATTTTCAAGAACAGTTAAAGCTTACTTTTAATCTGAAAAGTGAGTAAAACTGATATCCTTATGTTCCATGGTTGCTGAGTCTCAACAGTCCAAAAATAAAAGAGCTCAGTTTATAAAGTAAAAAAAAAAAAAGTGTTGTGTAGACTGCCAAAGCTGCAAATTGTGAGAGCAAACAATGAAAATGAGATCTTTCTTGACAACATTTTCTCACCAGTTGTAAAAATGTGGATAAGTTAGTCTCTTGGTGAATTGCATTTAATTCTATTTTCTTCACAGGATTGAAAAACAGAAGTCTGATTAGAACAAACAAGCAACTCTACTTTTACACAAATGTGAGTAAATGTAGTAATAAGCACTTTTTAGGTTTGTGGGGCTTATAGAAATAAAGTTAAGCAAAGGTTTTTATCAATAAAGTCAGTAGATAGAAACCTAATAATCAGAGAGGAAGCAGATCAGTTGAATAAGAAGATAATATTTATAGTGAGTGTTGATAGCAAAGTTTTTTCTGTTCTGTTTAATAGAATTTTGTGTGACTGTTGAATGGTGTTTGATCAAGGAGCTCTGGCACAGGTTGTTCACCTAATGAAAACAAGTGTAGTGTATGACAGTTCTCTGGCATTTTAGAATTGTATATCATGCAGTATAACTACATACAGAAACACTACAGGCAGTGGGAAAATACGAGCAGTCTCCACATGTAAGACAGCTGTTTAAATCCCATGTATAATTTTTGTTTGTTTATTTGTTTGTTTGTTATAAAAACTGGATGAGTTTGATCTTCCATTTCAGTTTTTACATTTTCCATCTATATTTTGCATATATTCATGCTCACACAAGGTGATCTGTAAAAAAAAGATAACATCTCTAAACATATCTGTAAAATAAGATAACATCTCTAAACATAAGTACCATGGATTGTATATTAAATAAAATTTTCTATTATTTAAGTCTGGTGAGGATTATCTATGCTTGCAAGGGACAAGTTTTCCCAAAAGCCAAGTAATCCTTTCAGTGCTGTTCCTCTAAGTATGTTCTATCCATGCCAAAAGCTCTTGTGCCTGTGGTTCATGTCTAGTTTTATGAGGGCTTTTTACCATAGGAAGTTATTTTAGAATAATTTTCAACTGCTCTTTTTTTCTTTAAGAAACATAGTTACATGTTATTCAACTTATATATATGAAAAGAAATCATTCTGATAGAATAAAAAGCTTTTTTTTTTGTTTTCATAAAATGTGTATTGGTGTTGCTAAGTGGAAGGATTTTGTCAAAAAAAAAAAAAAAAAAAAAAAAAAAAAAAAAAAAAAAAGACTGGAGAAAGAGAACTGGTC
This sequence comes from Notiomystis cincta, assembly GCA_013398075.1. Lineage (NCBI taxonomy): Eukaryota > Metazoa > Chordata > Aves > Passeriformes > Notiomystidae > Notiomystis > Notiomystis cincta. The sequence goes on along the minus strand of VZRX01021043.1, from coordinate 10,825 downwards.
CATCATCCCTGATATTCTAGTGCTATCTTTATGTGATCCTTGTGTTAAAACCTGTAATTTTTCCTCTCTGAATTGCATTTTATTATTCCTTGGTTACTGTATTTTTAATGTGTTGAAGAAGGCTTGTGTTCTCTGATATTGTGGTGAGCCAAGCCCATGAGAATTTTTGGTAAGTAGAGGTCTGCAGTCAATCAAATGAAGAGTGAATTTTGATGAAAAGGACCTCTTCAGTCTAACAGGGAAAAGAAACAGTCTTTTCTTGAGAAAGATGTACATTAGAGAAACAATACAGTGTCCATTAAAAAAGTACTTTACTTATTTCTGGTGGGTTTTACAGTGCTGTGAAACATAATGGAGTAAACCAAATTCTAAATGTGTATTACTCACCACACTACAGTGAATGTATCATGAGCACTCTGCTCCAGTGAGAGTGCTGGAAAGGCTGCTGGCATTGAGAACATGCCCATTATGAGGGTCAGGAACCACTCTGCTGTAATAAAGGCCCACACTGCTAAAGACTTTAAAATAGAAAACCACTTAGGAAATGTAAAATCAATACAGCATTGGTTAGGGCTAACATAAAGGCAATTTAAAAAGCAAACCAAGCATAATGGTATTGTTATTTATTACCAGTTGTTTATACTGATGTAGATATTATGTAGATAGAAGTATAAATAACATTTTCTCCCCAAATTTAAAACTAAATGCCTATGTACAGAAAAAGCTAAACCACGGGAAGGGAGGTACCAGGATTATTCTTGCCAATGCAAAAATGTCCTACTATGTGTGGTGCTGGTTGTGTTGGCATGGGATTTACAGGACATTTTATACTGTTGAAATGCATATTTTGAAAATATAACCCAGAGGCTAAAATGCAGTAATGAAATTGAGTTTTGCCTTTGACATCAAAAGGGCCCTGGTTTCACTCAGGTAGGTACTTTTGTCAAAGTACAAAAAAATGCATGCCTGGGGAGAGTATTAGTCAATAACTGAGAGGCAACTAATAAAGTTTTATAGCTAATTTTCTTGTAAGTTCTTTCAGTTCTGGAAATAAACAGGAGCCAGTATCAAGGTTATGCTTAAAAGTTGCAGCCCAAAGTATGTGTTTCACCTTCCACAGTTAAAAAGTGTAGAAGGTTTGGTTGGCTTTTTTTCTGGAATCACTTCACTTAAATAAATGGCAGGGGGAGATCACAAGAGGAAATCAGAACAGGCAAGAATTTTAGTTCAAAACTTAAGAGTTTTGGGTTCCACAGACTCCACACATAAGCATGTAAAGGTGACAAAAGGAAGTATTTACTAAAAGGAGGCAGCTTCTAGACTGAGTTATAGTTTGTGTTCTTTATTCATTGCAATGTGATACCTCCTGGACACTGCTGGGGTCAAAACATTTAGAAAACTGAATGTAAGTCAGCCATTTCCCCAACAATCTGAAGGCTTTTTGGTATTTTCCATAGTTTTAAATAAAAGTGCAAGGAATCATGCTTTTTACCACTCTTACTTGCAGAAAAATATAATTGCTTATGCAAATAAACAGGTTCATTGCTTACAAAAGAGAAAGACATTTCAATGAGAATATGTCATTATGACAGACTTCCACTTTACATTTCATTGAGTTGTATTTTAGAAAATGCCATTCTGAAGACAGAATTACATCTCTGTGCTATTACTGCACACGCATTTCTTCACCAACAATTTCTGACACAACTGGAGAGTATTTGAAAGAGTTAATAAACTTATAACTACTGAGAGCAGTTTGCATTTAAGGAAGGCATTATAAAAAATAACTTTAGACTGGGCAATTGGAAATTCAGTTAGAGAGATGCAGAGATTTAGACCTGTAAGTGGATTTAGTATTTCAAAAGGCTGGAGTTTGGTAAGTTGTGGGTACAGAACATGCCTTTGGTGAATAGCAACAGCTCTACAAGGGACCACCTGTCATCTGAAGCACAGACATTTTCTGTAAATACACCTCAGTCATGAAAAAACACACCAGTTCAAGCCTCACTGAAAGTAATCAGCTGCCTTGCATTTAACCACCAGATGGGCATAGATGACCACAGAGAAGCAGCTGACAAACTGTAGGTTAAAAAGATGATTACTCCACAGCAATTCTTCACTTTATTCATGCAGTAAACAGAAGGATAGAGACATCTAGGGATGAAGACAAGCTGAAGACCTAAAATAATTAGCTGAATGGTAAAGACATTGAAGAAACCATAGCTATTGACACAAAAGAGTAATTTGCTCTGCCTTTCAGTAAGTTGACAATTACTGGCAACAAGAGAAAAATGAAATATAAATGGGAATGAAATAATGGAAATAACTATAACAGAAATTTTAAAAAATTACAGGTAATTTTAATAAAAGGGCAACAAACACAGCAGTGGCTGTCCTCTTAGAGAATTTGCACCAATATACAGATCTAGTAGTAACTATTATAAATCAAGCTTACTGAATTAGTGATAGTACTAGGTCCAAAGACAAGTGCTTTGCCTGTGTGTAAGAAGAGAAAGCTGCTGTGTGCAACTGCAGATTTGTCAGTCTGGGTCAGTAATGCAGGTAGTTTTAAAACAGGTTTTGAAGGGAAAGACCATTAAAGCTACAGATAAAAGGGAAGTGGAATATTGGTTTACCAAAGCAGGATGTGCCAAACTAACTTAATCTGTTCTATTCTGTTTTCTTTTTTTTTTTTTCCTTTTAAATAGAATGACTTCATTTTCTAGAGAAAGGAAATAAAGGGGGCACATTCTGTCTGTCCTTTTACAATGCACTCATTATGCTGCTGAAAAGAAAACTGCTTACTTGCTTGGAGAAAGTGGAATTTAAGAGCACAACTGTGAGATGACCATGGTAGGTGATTTAAGACAATATTGTAAAGGAACCATCTGTATTAAAAGAAGTCTTTTCCCTGATAGTCATAAAAGAAAAGTGAGAATGGAGTATCCTGGTAGTATAGTATTGGGAAGCTTAGATAATCAGGATAACCAATGAAAATAACTGCATTGCCTTGAGAACCTGGGGAACTACACAGGAGATTCAGCAGTGTAAGAGCTGTAAAGCATTTCAGAAAGGTACTACAGAGAAAATAAAAGATGTTGTTGTAAGCTGAGAACTCATCAGCTGGAAATGGAGATTATGAGAAGCCTGATTTCTGTTTATCAAAATACTAGATGGCTGGAAAACTCCATTCACATTTTTTAATATAACCTTTGGGTCTTATTATGCTTGCCTTTGCTGTGCTAAAAATTGGTTTGTTATAAAAGTCTCTTCCCCACACAGATATTTGTAGAATACGATCCAGTCACTTTCTTAATTAACTAAATAAATAGAGCTTCTGTCACATTCTCATGCAAAAAGAGACCATTATTCCCAGACCATTTTCTATTCTTGTAGTTCTTTTCTAAGACCCTACCACCAAGATTCCTTTAGCAGTGCAGACAGTGGTGTGTTTCAGCAATCATCTAATTAATACCATATTACTAAGAAATTACCACTCCTGACACTGTTATACATCCCTCTCTTCAAGGAATGTATTCTCTGTCTACACCACACTGAAAACAGATCTTAGTCAATAATCATGAATTTTGAAAAATTTTCCATTGATGCTGTGGTTTAGGATAATATCCTTGTTCTTTTCTATTTGATTTGCTGTCTTCGTTTCTTGAATCTCTCTACTTGTATTTAGTCATATTAAACAACTTGTTTATTTATGAAGCAATAAAGATCAGCCTGTAGAGATGGTTTGACCCTACTTTTACACATTATTCCTGTACTAAGTACAAGGTTATTTGCAATAAGATGTGAAAATAAAATGCCAACTTAGATACAAAGGGAATTTCCTTGGCTTTGTTAGAAGTTGACAAAGTAGGGATTGTTGATATCTTTATGTACCAATTAGTTATATATATATATATTTCAGTGCCTTTTGTATGTGTATGTACACATATATTGGTGGAGGACATACATGGCTATGCTTTTATGTATTTTATGCATACATAATTAAAAAACAGTGTCGATGTGTGTAAGTCTGCATAAATATCCCCGTTATAAAGAACTAAGATTAAGAGATTTTGATATTTTTAATTAGAAAATTCCTAGTATTAAAAATAATAAGCCTCAATAATGAAATTAATTAATACATCCTTAAGTAAGTTAATTCTACATGAATTTTAAAAATATGGTAAGTTATTATGAACTGATGTTAAGGCTAGAATAACAAGAACCGTATGCCATGCATAAAAAGAAATTTTGCCTTCAAAATTAAATCCTATATACTTCTACCATTGTAAAAACTGTTTTACTGTATGGCAATGCAACTAGAAGTCATATGAAAGCTGCTGCTACCTGAACTCCAGTTCTTTATAAACCATAGCTCTAGGCTGGCTCTATATGGGCAGGCACATTTAGATCACTGCCCAAAAACAAATCACAAATGAAAGGTTCTGGAAACAGATGAAATGGAAAATGAAAGGAAGCTGAAATACGATTAACATCATAACAAGGCAAGAATTGGCTTGAAATACCTTTTGCCACACTGCCCAGAGTACCCCTGAGAAGCAGACACCTTTGCTGTTTGCTGCTCCAAAGGGGAGTGGAAGTGATCTGGGCCAGGTAGCAGCCTTTGAGCCACTACCTTTTACAGGTCTCCCAGCTGGCAAAGGAGATAAGGTGGTTTTCTCTGCCCAGGATTTCTCACTGCCCCAACTCCTCCTGAGAATACAGAGAAGGTGAAGAGTAAGGCTGACACAGTCCTTCCACTCCCTGCACCTCATGCACAGCAACCTACATGATCTGTCCCTATGCCCAACATTTTCCCTAAGGCAAGCAGCATCGACTCAAGCAAAAGATACAATAGGTTATGCCAAAAAAAGTGGAAATAAACATTAAAAAGGCATCTGGAGAAAAAAAGATTGTCACATGGAAGTGAAAAATGAAGTGCTCACGTTTCACAGTGGACAAGGAGGCACAGCTAACCAGCTCCCTATAGGCCAAATGCCACTGTGTCGTCTATGTCTGTGGTTCAGCATCTGTACATTTCTCCTAAATATGTCACACTCTATCACCATGAATGACCATGACGAGGTTAGACTAATAAAAATGGTACTCTTTAGGACACCAAATTGGAGCTATTAGTCATGATGTGGGTTAGGCCCTTCATTTTTAGAAATGTAATATATGATTGAGTAACTTACTTCTTATGCCAAGCAACAGGTTCTTGTAAAAACAATCCAACTTTTCCATGTAATTAAAATGGGAAACAGTCACAACAACGACTTCAGAAGAACAGTTTTACGGGCATTATGCACTGTGAGAGGTACACCTTAGTTTTGACCTGGTGTCCAAAAAGTACTTTGCAAATGATTTTCTATGTTCAATGTAAAATTACTAAGCAGTTCATTACTGTCAAAGTCATTCAGTACAGATGTCATTGACTCTAATTCAGATCTCCTGAGTGATGTATTTATGACAAAACACATGTGAAGTGTCCATTTCTGAGCATCCCTATAAGCCACCTGCAGCAGGAACACTTCATGGAACTTTCCACTTCTCGTTGCTTTCCTACTCTCTCGGTGATTTCTTTTATGTCGTTGTGCCTCAGTGCCTGTTAGGTGAGGGAACTGGGTACAATGCTGCTGCTCTAATTACACCATGGTGATCAGTCAGTGGAAATCATTTTGCTTTTCTTGCACTGCTTCATTTACCTTCCTGTTTGAACTTCTAAATCTTTTCTGTCAGCCACTGCATTCCATCTTTCCATGCACTTTAAGAGCTGAGTTTGGGATGGGGATTACTATCTCCAAAACTGCCTGGGTATACAGAGCTTTTTTGGTTTTTTTTTTCCTCCTTTCAAAAATACCATATTTTCCTAAGAAAACATTGTGAGAGATTGTACTTTGCTAAATCCTGCCATTCTTACTGAGGTTAATATGAACTAACGGTGATAAAATCTCACACTCTAGGATCCCTTGGCCCCAAATAATTTCCTCTACCATAATCCTTTGGAGTGAATGAGTTTTTGAATTAGTTGCCGTGATGTGATCAAGATTCCTCCAGATTAAACTGCTTTTGAATTCAGCCTTTCAATTACACTTGTAGTTTTGTGTATACAGTTCTTCTTGTGCCAACTCTTGATATTCTAGATTTTTTCCTACATCTTTCTTACTGAAGCAAAATCCAATTGAACATTTCAGAATAAGCCCTGGTATTGTCAAACTTCATCTTTACAGGTGCATGAATCACACTCAAATCAAATAAAGATGCTGGGCATGACACCACAGAGCACAGATCTGACTGACAGAGGAACAGAACAGGGACCTGTTACGCATCCTTTCTGTCGACTAATTTATGCAAAACTTTTCAAGTGAGGAACACTTAAATATTCAATGCCTTTATGTACATAAATATGAGGAACCATTGAGCTCTTCTGTCTTTTACTGACTTTTATGCTAAGTATGGAGAGGATTAAGACCTTTGGTGAAAGCCATTTCTACTGGCATAACATTGGAAGTACGAGCTATAAAACTATAAATCATTTTAAAACAAGCAGTGTGGAGCTGATATGGCATATTTGTAAATCATATGTATCAAAGAAAAACCTGCCAAGCTGTGTTTCATAATATTAACCTAGAGATAATTAAAATTAGAAACAATTTTTTCTGCTAAATTATTTGAATATTGAAGAACAAAAGTTCTATAGACAACCTCTGTAAATTTTTATACAAGAAACCTCATGCCGAGTTACACTTAAAAATACTGAAAACAGAACAAATGCTAGATTGCTTACTTGATTAGAAGTAGAAATTTAGATTTTTTACTTGAGCCTACAGAGGAAATGAAAGGTAAATAAAAATTATCAAATGAAGAAAACATTAGGGATGTTACTGAAACATTCAAGAAAAACACAAAAAATTACCCAGTGGTAATGTGGATCTTATAAATTATTTCTTCTTCTCTGATGATTTCCCTCATGATTGTAATAAATTTAAGTCTTATATAATACTGACTATCAGCATTTTAATAGCTAATCAGGAAAGGAAGCAGAGCCCCTGATGGTCATCCTACATAATTTCACTGCAAAGGGCTTTTTCAGTTGCTAATGTTTCTAATCAAAGTTTGCCAAGTGATGCTGCAGGGTACAATTGAGAAGAGCTCTCTGTAAAACTTGCAAAGCCAAGCCACTCCATGTTTTAACTTTCACAGCTCTCTTCAAAACTTGTCCTTGCTGATGCCTGCAAAAAGCATTAGTGGGTAGACTGCTAGGGTGCAACCATAACTGTGTAGCAGATGAAGATTAATTTCACTTCTTATCACCATCTGAAATATTTTCTAGCTTTTTTTTCATCTCTGTGACTTTTCTCATTCTTTTACAGTAAAGTTTTTTGAGCAGAGACGGTTTCTGTTGTGTTCTACAGACATGATCCGTGGCTAGGGTTCCTATTTGTTAAGTTAATGTAAGTGGAACCTTTTTATGCATTCTACTCCCTGAGAAGATATGCCACATATTCTCACATATGCTAAATATCTTACTTTTCTTTGCCAGTGATGCTTCAGGTGGCACCCTGAAATAGTATTTTTTTCCACAAAGATAAGTAAATGAGATTCAGCAAGGCATTTGAGCAGACTGCACTTCAAGCATGTAAAGCATGCCATTGCTAGGAACCAGTCCAATATATATGTCAGTGCATAGTTATGTGTTGTGCTAAGCTGTGATATCAGACATCTGCTTAAAAGTCAGCATGAGTTCAGCACTTCACTGCCATGGGGTCTTTCTATGCTTAAAAGCCATTAAAATCCTAGGATGTGAAAGTGTACTATCAATTCAGGCCCTTTACCCACAAGACGTTATGCAATAAGTGTATTTTTCACTGGAAAAGATGGAGAAAGAGGACATTGGACCCATGAAAACAAAGGAAAATATATTTGTTGGGAAACTTGAGACCAACCACCATGCAACTCCTACGTCTGTTTTTAGAGTCTACAGGACATGGGAAGAAAATGCAAACTGTTTGCTTCCTCTTTCCAAAACTCTGCATCTGAGTGCATGGATGAAATCTCTGGACTTCAGGGATCTTGAAAAGAATTTGAGTCTTCAAGTATTTCTAAATGTAGGTCCCCTGAGAACATAGCCAAGCAAGAAACTGTCCCACTTCACATACTGGTGAATATTCTTGTGCGCTACCATTGAAATTTTGTGGGCTTATGCTCTTTGCCTTATGCATGTGTCACACAATTAAAAAGGCTGGAAAAGCTTCTACAATTCATAAAATCTGTTAAATTTTTTCTTCTTTCTTTTCTTAGAACACAGTTCTGGTTCCTAAAGTAGAGTAAGGAAAAACAAATATGACATAATCCATCAAATGGATATAAAACAGTGAGTGAGTTGTACTTCTAGTTTCTTTCAACAGTTGGAGAAAAAACCTTATTCTCATAATAATTAAATCCTGACGTCTGCATCACAAGACTGATTAGTCTTCCTGATCATAAACCTCAGCAGTAAAGTTATGACCTCAGGGAGTTAGCAAATGTCCTCATGCAGGGCATAATCCCAAATATCATTCATATGTAGTCAGATCTGATTATCCTAGGTGAATGGTAAGCTCATTTTATATTTAAATTACAGCACTAATAAAAAATGTATGAAGGCAAGAGATTGAGAAGAGGGGGCTGCAGGCAAGTGAAAGAGGAAAAAATTCTACACTCTATTTTTCAGAATGTATTTGGAGTGTGAAAAACATGTCTGAATCTTCACATACATTATCTGTCTTTAGAATCAAACATACAAAACCTTGCCATTGGTAAAAAGAATGGGCAAAAAAGTTTATAAACAATTGAATACTGCCTTTGATTGAGAGAAAGAATCTTTTGCAATCCTGATGAAGCTCTTGCTGATCATTAACATTGAAAAGAATAAGTAATGGAAGCAATGTGTTTGTACAGATTTGATTGAATATACAGATTTTAATAGACCATTAAGTGAACTAACACAAGGACAGTTCCTGAGAACTGAGAGGGTAGTTCCTGAGTTCCTGAGAAGGTGCAGTAAAGCATAAAGACATATGAAAGGGGGAACAATCTGAAACAATTGGAGATGAGGTCTTGTTTCTTCTTGCATGAGACTTCTTTTTTTTCATCCTCAGAGGAAATAGGGTATTTTAAAAGACAGTCAAATCATCCAGGAGGAGAGGCATGGAACAGTACTGAAGAAACTGGATGGAAGCTTTAATAAGAAATCAGGATCTAGCCACTGGTGACATCATTAATGAAGGTCTATATTACTAATTTAAAAAAAATTAGATTCAGTAATTATATCTCATTGTGGATCCAGTACCAGGTCACACAAGGCAATTTCTCAATAATTTCAAGGGATGACTGGTTTTATCAGGAAAAAAAAAAATCATCAGAATTTTAGAATTCTTAAGGTTAGAAAAGACCTATCAGGTCATCTAACGCCACCACCATGTTCACCACTAAACCATGTCCTCAAATGCCATATCCACATGTTTTTTGAACACTTCCAGGAATGGTGACTCAACCACTTCCTTGGAAGGCCTGTTCCAATGCTTGAGAACCTTTTCCACGAAGAACTTTTTCCTAATATCCAATCTAAACTTCTCCTTGCAGAACCTGAAGCCAGTTCCTCTCCTCCTGTCTCTTCTAGAGACTGACTCCCACCTCACACATGCTCCTTTTAAGTAGATGTGGTGGGCAATAAGGGCTTCCCTCAGCCTCCTTTTCTTCACACTAAACAACCTCAGTTTCCTCACCTACCCCTCATCAGACTTGTGCTCCAGACCCTTTACCAGCTCCGTTCTTCTTCTCTGGACTTACTCCAGGACTTCAATTTCTTTCCTGCAGTGAGAAGCCCAGAACTGAACACAGGACTCAAGCTGCAACCTCACCAGTGCTGAGTACAGGGGGACCATCACTTGCCTAGTCCTACTGGCCACACTACTGCTGATACAAATCATTAATTTTGTACAACATCATTGATATTGCTCGTGCTTGAAAGTTTTGAGTCAAATTTTGCTAGTTTTACTTGTAAAAAATAACTGCTTTTTTCTCCTGTTTGGTTTTGGTCTATTCTGTTTCTACTATATTAGAAATGGTTGTAAAATAACCAATAGAGAATTTGTGTATAGCAATTTTGCAGTCTTTTCTTAAGTGTTTATATTTCTCTTTCATCCTATTATTCATCACCAGTATTTATTATTCATAAAAGTAGTAGTTTGGAGTTCATTTGAATGTATGTTTACATACAGTCAGGAAAGACTTAAGTACAAAGACAAAAGACCTAAGACAAAAACTTCAGTAGACTTAACTCCAAAGAGAAGGTGTGGAAGAGCCTGTAAAAGGCCAAGTAAAAAATGTGAGATTTCTTCAGAGAAGGGAAAAGGTGAGACAGATATCCATTATTCCTAGGACATAGGAGTGTGGACCTGACTATGTACAGTACATGTTCAGTCACTAAAAAGGTAACTTCTCTGAATCAAATTCCATATAATTATCTCTATACAGCCAGAGTTAAGCCTATGGCTGCAAATCTCATTGCTTCTGCATTTTCTTGGCAACTATCACCATACTTCTGAATATCCTTCAGAGAGTACTCAAAAGTTAGTTCCTGCAGTACTTAAAGCATATGTTGGATGTAGGAAAGTGTGTTCTGTCAATGGCACTTTCTTGAGGTGGTAAGGCTTGTGAGGAAGAAAATGATGTAATGTTGTCATGAACCAGGCCAACAGTTATCACATTTAGTTAGCCTATTAGATGGTGTATTTAAAGAAATGTCACATTATATAGAGATATATACACATGTATATATATA
>VZRX01021042.1:135320-166317 GCA_013398075.1 Notiomystis cincta | reverse complement strand
GAAGAGCAGGGCGAATTGTACCTAATGTATTTTGTTCTGGGCTAGCTAACAGAATAGATTGTTTAATAAAGGTCACAGGGAAATCCTTAAGCCCAACTGGGTCTTTATAGCTTTGATGAGTAGCTGGGCTAATGTGAAGCTTCTGGGTGTGTTTTAACTTCCTATCAGTTCTTTCTTCCCCTTCTCATTTGTTCAAATACTAGTGGTATTGTACAAATACTGATGGCAGTGTACATTGTGTGTATTTTAAGGGAAATGACTTCAGATCAACACTAGTCAGATCCCAAGATTTGATGAACTCCTACACTGCCAGTTGTACTGGAGCCTAGGTATGCTTCAAGTAGTGTTAACACATTACCCCAGTGGAGGACACACTCCAAAGTTAAAGATGTCATTTATTTCCTTGGAACAGCTCTGCAACAAGCAGAGTTCTGCATATTGAATTGTCTGTACATACATTTAAAAAATGTAGTTCTAAGTTACAGCTGAAGTAGCAAGGAGATGACCTCAGGCATATCACTTACCTGCCATTGCAGAGCAGTGACTGTCATTGACTTGCTTGAGTTTCATTGAGTTCCTGAGTTTGCTGAACCACAAACCATGTATTGGAATTGTATGGGTTCAGGGTTGCTGAGTTCTGCTGAGAGGATGAAAATATACTCACACTGAGTATGTATGTATTAAGGTGGTTGTGTGGAGCAACAAAAGATGCGTAGATGCAGTACTTAGGGACATGGTTTAGTGGTGCACTTGACAGGCTGGATTAGTGGCTGGGCTTGATGGTCTTTTCCAACTTCAGTGATTCTAAGGTTTTAGGAAAGAAGACATGAATTAAAGAATGTTCCTACTGGTTTACAGTATTATCACTGTGCTGAATATTGCCTTCCCTCCTGGCAGCTGTTTTGTGGTCTCCCCTGATTTGCTTCCACCCAAACTCAGCAATGCATATTTTTAAGCTGTTGTCAGAGGTCATAACTAGTGACTGAATACTGAGGCAACTGAAACTTCAAGGGTTACATTCAGACAGCAGTGGTCCTACGGTTAAAACAGGGTAAAGATTTGTAGAGGAGGAGGAGGAAGATTCAGTTAAGGTGTAATGAGGTGCACTATGGGAAAGCATTCTCCATGGCATTCAGTAATTTTTATGCTTCAGATAGTGTTAGCATTGTGTTAAACTGGACACAAATTGAAGGAAAAAATATGTTAAAAATATTCAAAAACCTAAAGCCATACCATCAGGCACTTTAGGTGTAAGCTTATTTGAGGGTGAAGAAAAGCACATCTGAACTTTGGTACGCTGGTAACCACTGAAATAGGAGGGAGCTGCAAGCCCTGCTGTTAGTCTGCATTACCTCGCCTGCACGCTGCCCGAGAGAGCAGCTGCGCCAGAAACTGGCAGTATACCTTGTGCACAACAGAGGAATAGCCTCACACACATGCCCTGGTGACTTACAAGCAGGTAGAGACAGGTTTTATAGCAGTGGGAGCTAAAGCACTTTCATTCCAGGTGTGCTTTCCCAATAAGACACTCGTTGTTTTGACATTAATTAGGAAAAAAGTAAATTGCAGAAACTGCAGATGACAAATGTAGATATATTAAGATACAGATCTGTCAGTGGAAAACAAAGATGGAATTAGCAAACTAAACATCTCTGAAGACCTGGGCTTTCCTCCAGGACAGGTTGGGAGTATAGGTGTATTAGTATCTCACCTGTATCTAGTTGCAGTTAGTTATTGAAATCTTCCTGCTTCTATTATAAAAAATCAACTATTTTAATGCTAGTGATCTTTTAATGAAATTAATGTCTTTCCTTTTACTCTTTCCTTCTCGGAGTTTTACTAGGTTGTGTTGCAGAAAAGTTTTTTTGGCATTAAAACTTCATGTGTACGGCTTCTGGGAAAAGAATCCTACAGTTATCTGATAGGAAGATAGACCTTCTGCAGAAATCTTGTTCCTACAAAGAAAATGAGGAAACAGAACTGTACCTATGTTATCAAGTACTACAAAACAAGGGTAATGGATTTGTGCTGTGAAATGTTGTTGAGGGCAGTGTACATACACATTGTGTGTATTTTGAGGGAAATGACTTCAGATCAACACTAGTCAGATCCCAAGATTTGAAGACCTCATACACTGCCAGTTTTACAGGAGCCTAGGTATGTTTCAGGGTTTCTTAAAGGACAATAGATGGATCCTTGCTGACTTGAGTATTGATGGAGCTGCCCCCTGATCAGCTGCCTAAATTCGTGGTTTGTTCCTGGCCAGGTTTTTCCTGTAAGTGTTGAACTTTAGGCAGCAGTTGATGCATGAACTTTTTTTACTGCATAAGCTTAAACTGAGTGTGTCTGCAAGAGCTGCAGTTGCAGCTTCAGTGATACTGTAAACACAATAATTTCAGTTGAAATTTCTAACTGGGTGTGGTGTTTTTCGTTAGTCATGAATCCCTCTGTCTTCATTGGCTATTGTTGAGGTAATGTGCTTTTATGAAAGAATTAACAGGTGGTTAGTGTGTTAATCCTCACTGTTTGGATTTGAGTTTGGTAATCCACCTCCAAGATATCTTGACTGTCTGAGGCTGTGTTTTCTATCTGCCTTAAGTTTTTGAATAGGAACTTTCTTCCTGTGTGTGGTTAGTCTTTGGCGGTGTCTTCTCTGTCTTTAGGTATAGTTGCTTTTAAATAGATTTGCCTGTTTCCTAGGAGACAAAGCAATACCACTCTGCATGATTTTAATCCTTAAAGAGGTTATATAAACATACATAAACAAACACTGAAAAATAAGTAGTCTTCCCTGTATTTTAACAGGAGTGGGTAAGTAGAATGGCTTGGTCTGTTTTCATTTCTGGTGGTGCTGCTAACAGATGCCTTCTGCAGTTTGGTTTTGGTAACTGTGAACTGTCTCCATTTCTTTGGATAGACCAAATAAAGCCAATTAAGCTGCTTCAATAAACTGGTGGGCAAAAGACATTTTCATAACAAAAGCTTGGTGTTTACTGTAGATATAAAGCTAAATCCTAAGATTTAAGGACTCCCTTAAAACCACACAGTTTTAATACATGTGTAAAGGAGATAGTTGTTCTTCAGTGGATTAATGATACTTATGTATTTGATGTAGAAATCTTTATAATAAGATTTTTTTTTAATAGTTGAGAGCGTATATTGATAAACATGGTATATAAAAATGTATGGTATGGCTGCATTCATTTCCTTCAGTGTTTGGACAATTATGACTGTTTTCTCGCTGCAAAATTTCTATAAGCATAAGCATATACTTTGAAGAGCTAAATAATATAAATAAAAGTATGTGTGTGGAAATTGACTTTGAAGGGTTTTTTCCTACAGACATTGCAGTTAAAATAATTCTGGTGTCTCCATTTGCAGGAGACATAGAAGGCAGGCTTCTGAAGTGCTTTGAGTGGTGTAGTATACATTGATGATTGCTTCAGCACAGCTCCTAAGTGCTTGGAGTTGCAGCACATCACTGCATGTGACTAACCACTGAAGCAATTGGAGAGCTTTTGTAATAAGACTTCATCAAAACTGTCATTGTCTTGTTTACTTTATTGTACTCATCATGCAGGCTCAGGTGTTCTTACATGTTGGCTCTTAAGTCAAGTGTTCTTTTGTGGTTATGTGGGCATGAAATCAAAAGTCATGTAAAATATGAGGCTAACTCCAGGTTGGATGGAACACAGGTGAGTTGAGCCTTTATTGCTTGGCTCTCACATAGTGGTATTTTTGAGACTTTAGTATCTGGTTGAAATTGTAAAAAGGAATCAAGGACTGTTTTTCTCTCCTCCTTCCTGTCCTGTGCTTTTAGTGACTGAAGGGTGTCTTTGCAGAGTTTGGTCTTGATGGCTGCAGACCCAGTTTGCTGGGAGTGTCAGTAAAGAACGATAAAAATCTCTCATGCCTGGCAAAACGGTGGGCTGCCTGCCTTCCTTGGCTCTCTAAATCTGGAATAGAGGTTTGGGGCTCATGAGCCCCTGTGTAAATCCATTGTGTTCGGTGAGTTTCAGTGTCTTTCCTCATGAAGTCCTCTTGAGGTGCTGTCCAAAAGTGCAGTTGTACTGGGCACAGGTGGCCAGGTGCTGGCAGTTGAAGGCTGCAGGGGTGTCCTCTGTGAGGAGCAGGGCAAAAGTGTGAGGAGGGAGTGGCAGAGAGGAGTTGTTTTGGAGTGACTCCTGCACCCATTCCCAATCCCCTTCACTGCCTGAGAGGAAAGAGGTAGAGGAGTTGGAAATGAAGAAGTGACGTTGAGCTTTGAAAAAGCTTTTAGTTAGTCTTTCTTTCTCATTAGCCAATTAATTTCCCCTGGGCTGAACCTGTTTTGCCTATCATGGTAATTGATAAGAGATCTCTGTTTATGTCTTATGAACTTCTTCATCTTATTTTCTCCTGTGTATTGTTCAGGAGGGGAGTGAGAGAGTGGCTGGGTTGGTTGGCTAGCAGCTGGCCAAGACCTCCACAGTCCTTAGCTTATGTATATATTACATTTTAAAAACTTTCTAAACAGGAAATTGTTTGAAAAGTGTTGTTACATACATTTAGGTAGGTGTAGCTCCATGCACTTTTAGCTGACACAGGTTGGCAGCTGAAATCTGCTCAGTTTGCAAATACATTTTTTTTTTCCCTTTCCTGAATACAGCTCTATAAGCTCATGTTGGTTTTACAGTTAAATGCATTTAATACTTCCAACACCACCTTTGGAAACTGATGCTGGGCTCTTGGTTTCTCAGTTGGGAACTTATTTTTTCTCTAAATGTACCCGGTGATCTGGCCATGTAATAATGCCAAGAAATTAATTCAAACTTGAAGTAATATCTGCATATCTTATGAATAGTAAAGTTGAAACAAGGTAATGTCTGGTCTGAAGAACTGTTGGAAGTGGCCATAGATGTTGGTTTCCAAATAAATCCAGTGCTGCCATCAAAATATGGTGTGGGTCCATAAGTGTTTTGTTATTGGCAATAGATGTGTAGTCATGTCACTGCTTCTTTAAAGAAGACTTGTGCCTTACTTCTTTATGCAACAGTATTTTTAGAATGTCATTTAGGTTATGTGTAAAATGTTTTTCTAGCTTCCCCCCTCCACCCCCAAAGCCCCTGAATGCGTGTAGGGAAGTGAGTAGTGCTGTTGTCTGAGTTCTGTAGAGCTGTTCTGTAGAACATAGGTGGGTTCAGGTATGGAACTTGATATCCCTATAGCACTGCAAGGGATGTCTGTCAGTTGTCATCATGTAAGAAGAAAAATCTGTCATTTGAAAACTGCTAAGTGTAAACATTAATACTAATACTGATTTCATAATACAGAATGTTACATTTGTAACATCTCCAAAGTGGGTTTACTGTGTGAAAGAGTAAGACTGGTTTTTAAATTTTTTTTCTTTTTTTTAGGGAGAAGATAAAATAATACCCTTGATAATGTAGAATACTTTAATGAGATCTTGAAAAAATGTGGTTATCCTTCACAATCTCCCAGTTATTACTGCAGCATTACAACTGCCTGTTGGTTCACTAAGTAAAAGTGTAACTTCCTTTTCTTCTACAAGGGGACAAGATTACATAGTAAATGAGGTCAGTTGAGAGGTCTTTAAAAATCAAACCACTATTTTTAGTGCACCTTTTTATTTCAACAAGTTTTTGTAAAAACACTGTAAACTTGTCAGAGGTGGATATTATAAGTATCTTAAGTGTAGGAGTATGTGGCAAGGGAACATAGTATTAATTAAAACTTTTTTTACAGTAATTTTAGCTTTATGAAGAAAGATTGCCAAGAAAATGCCTTTATGTGGCAAAAGCTGAGGGTTTGCTTGGTATGAAGCTGAATTCACCGGTCATCTTATTGTCATGGGTTTAAAACCTTTTCACATTAAATCAATCAGCTTCTTTAATAAATATTTGTGTAAGATTCGTGTTGCGTGGAGGCCAGAATTGTGCTGTAATTTTATATAGAAGATTGAGAATGCTGTAACTAATTGGGTTAAGGTGTTCTGTTCTCTCAACAGGTGTGCTCTTAGGAAAGGTACAAGAAAGCCATCTCTCTTTCCTTTGTTCTCTTGGTTATAAATTGCCTTTCTGCAGGAGGGCGAGGGCAGATCTGAAGGAGTGTTGCCGTGGTAAGTTGAGGGACCTGCAGTGCGGGACTGGTGTGGAGGTAACCTGTGGTGGTCTGCAGCACACGGGCCTGAGGTTGCCCAGTTTGATGGCTCGATTCCGCCTTTATGTGGCATGATGAATATATGTGGCCATGCACCTGGAGCTGTGATTTGCTGCCTTCATTTTGTTACTCTGTGCATGGCTTCAGCCTTGAGCACTTACTAGCATGGCTGATTTATCAGCTGTATTATAGCCCTGGTATAGGTTTAGGACTGTACAGAATTGGTTTTGTAGACGTGGCTTTTTTTCTTCCCTTTATTTTTAGTTTGTTTTCTCCACACTAGTTGCTGCTACTTTTCTTTTCATTGGGCCACCAATGCTTGTTTCTTCAGAAGAATTATGTAAGCTATTTTCTAAGCAGTAAAATAATTTTAATGAGGCTTCAATTGCAGAGGGGTGTGTGTGTGTGTTCAGTTGGATGCTGAAGTTAGTTGCCTTTCTTCAAAAGATAATTGTACAGATGAAGAGTTTTCAGAATTAAAACAAGATGTAGCTTGACTACTTAAAAGTAAAGAGGAAAAAGAATAATTAGCTTATTTGCACTGACCTAATTTTACAATTTCTATGAACATGGCTAGTTTATCTGTGATGTAAGTAGCAAGTTCTTACACACATATCCAGAAAGTAGATCTTTGAGGGGAAGAAATGCTGATGCTAGCAGACATTTTGCTTTGAAACTCTTTAGAGCTGTGAGTCTGTGTGGTTGTATGAGCAACCTGAAAAAAAGTGAAGCATGGGAGTCTGGTAAGGGTTTTGGGTTTAGCTTTTTTGGGGGCTATCTGTTTTCGGGGGTTTCTTGATTAGTTTTTGAAGCTGTCTTTTGTACTGTGTAATTACTTTCCAGGATGTGGATTAGCATATCACTTCTGTATTAGTCATTTCATCTGCTAAAGAGCTGCCATGCATAGAAGTCTTTTCATAGAGGCATTATGCTTCTAGTGAGACCTTGTTCTTTCTCCTTTAGTTTCACTGTCTGAATCAAAACACTTTCTCCATTCTGCCTGGCCACGGTTTTGTGGTGTGTAGACCAAGGAGGAATATATTTATTTTCTGTATTCACTGTTCTAGAAGAGGATGATAAATTTTGAATGCAAGTCAGTCTGGTTTTAGTTCCTGGTAACAATACAGATATTGAAATATCTGCTGCTATTTTTTCCTCTGACAAGTTATGCTTTCATTGAAAATAGGGCATAGGAGAGCAAAGGAAGCTACTGGCAAAATTTTGCTGACAGGTGGTAATTATTTTTCTTCCGTTAATGCAGTAGAGGAAGGCTCCTGAGAGAAGGGCTGGTTGGTACTAATGTCTAAATGCAACATCCAGATTTTTTATCATACCAGTAACTGTCTGGATTTGTAAGGACAAAGTGTATTTGAGAGTAAGAACGATATATAGTAGATATATAGTAAAAAAGTTTGTGCATTAAAAGCCTACTGTGTGAATGGTATTACGCTGACTCTAAATAGTGACATTATTGGGCTGCTCCTTCAAGAACCTGCTGAAGTAACCTTTGCTACTTCTGAGTATCAGTACTGTGGTATAGCTGCTATTTTGGGTTTCAGTTACTTGAAGATTATTTACTGTTGTCATTATTTTTTGACTGCAGCAGGTAAAGAGAAGCAGGGAAAAAGATCTGTCCGTTTTTTGTGACCTAACGGCAGGAATTTCCAAAATTCTCTTTTAAGGATTGTTGACTGGACATCTGTGCAATGGCCTCAAGACTTTCATAAGAAAGGGAAAGCTCTTTGCACAGTTTCATCTGTTCAAGGTGGTTTTAGTTGAGGAGGCATTTTGGTTATTTGAGATACTGGGCATCTGTCAAGCCAACAGCAGAACTGAAAAGTTTTCTAGGAACTTCTCTTTTGCATTGCAAAGAGAAACCTGTAAAAGAAGAAGCAGAAAGAAAGACTGCTTATAAAATTTCTGAGCTCTGAAGATTGATTATGTTGCCAAATTGAGTCTCACTATTTGAGAAAGTATATTGATGTCCATTGACTGAGCTTTTGCTTTTCCTCCTTGTATTTCTGTTCTCTGCTTGCCTGAACACATTAGTTTTCTTTTTCAGCTGTCTTTATTCAGTATCCTTAGATTAAGACTTTGCCAGTATGTATGTCACCCAGGGTTTTGGATGGTGGCACTTGTTTCCTTATATTATATTATATTCTTTCCTTCCTTCTTTAAAGGAAGTTGATGACTATAAGCTGCCACGAGAGAACAGCCATCACCTTACTCACCCTCAGCAATAATAATACTCTTCAGCAGAAAGGCCTACAATGGCTTTGGACCACACTGATCACATCCAAGGGATCCTGTCCATGATGCCAGTAAAATGTTACAACCCACCGAAGGTGAAGGTAACCCAGGTTCTTGATAATTAGTCCCTTGGGGTGGATGAGACTAAATGATCAGTGTTTGTAAATATACATTTGTAGGGTTTATTATAGTGCAATTTGATTGTAAAGGAAAACATATATGTAGCCATTTTATTATTTATAGTAATATAACAACATGAAAGCAGTACAGTATGAAAGCACATCACCCAAGGATATGCGCAAGAGAAAAGAAAGGAAGAGATAAAGGACAAGAGTGAGAAGATCTCACCACTTGTAGGTCCTGTGCTGAGACTTGGTTACTGCAGAGTACTCTTTGTTACTTTGAGCCTTGGTCGAAGTGGTGGTCTCAGACCAGATCGATCAGTTGGTGGGCGAAATCCTGAAGAAGTGCTGGGGGAATATCCCTGTGAAAATCCCTGGAACATGAAATACATTTAGTTAATGTTCACTCGGGTTCAGGTGGGAATGCCCAGATACCTCCCCTGGGTAGCAGGAGCTTCACACTGGATGATGTAGTGGGTCATGGGACACTTCAGGAGTCCTTGACACTTTCTAAGACAACACAGCTGCCCATCACATTAGTTCGTTTGAGTCCCATTATGCAGTTTAGTCCCATAATGCAGTTGAGTCCCATTATGGCCCATTAACACAGATGAACACCCTCAGGCCACAAAGAAAAGTCCTGGTATCTTCCTGGGGGAAGTAGGGAGAGCCTCACACCCAGCAGTTTGTGCAAGGAGGGCAGGTTAGCATGACAAGAGGTTCCATCTGTCTCCATGGGATTTGGCTGCTATCTCACTTGAAGCCTGTCATTCACTCACTATCTTACCAGCTCAGAGGCTTAGCCATTACACACCCAAAAGCTCCCCACCTCCATTTCAACAAACCACCCTGGCATGTTCACAAATGGGGAATATTTTGAGTTGTTATTTTGGGTCATTACCCATTAACCGTTCAGTCTGTTACATATGTGGAATGCATGTTTCAGCTGTGTATCTAATAAGTAGGAAGTGGACCAATTTCATATGCACAGAACAGTGATATTTCTGGAATAAAACGCTCTTACTTGCTTGCTTCTGGTTAAATATTCATGTTGTCTCTTGCTTGACCACACATGGGAATTCTTAAAACGGACAAAAATTTGAAGTCAAAAAGCCCTGGGACAGGTTCCTAACCTACCATTTATCTAAGCGAGAACTGAGCCAAATTACAGTGTTATGGATTTCTCTCAATAATCAAGCCACTTTATCTGAGACACTGTGGTTTGGATTGTCTGTCCCTCAGTGAAATGCTGATTGACAAGAAAATTGAAGGTGTTCCCAGGGTGGACAGGATAGCTAGATTCAGTAAAGTAAAAGAATAAAGAACATGTTTAATTTCTCTTGTCTTCACAACAAGTCTGTTGTAAATGCTGCTTAGAAACTCAAGTTCATGGTTTGGAGGACTCATGAGTGCATGCAAAATCCTGGAGCTTGGAAACATGATTACTGTCTAATAACATCCCACTCTGTCATTTTAAGCTATGTCAGTGAATATCCTGGTAGAGAGGACCACTGTAGTCGAGCTTCTCCTTTTCAGAGGAAGATGAGGTATGGACAGGGTTTGTTAACATGTCATTAGCCTACCCTCTGACAGTAATGGTGATGACCTAGTGTGTCCAGGCTGTCACCACTAGTTAATTGCTTTAGAGGTTATTAAATCTCTGCTCGATACTCCGTTTCTCTGCATGTGTGTTTTGGAGGGGTGTGTGATAAACCTGTGGGAATCTGGGCCTGCTTTCACCTGGCTTCCAGGATAGCTTTCCAAATGAAGGCAGAAAATATATTACATTTAACCTGTTGCTGATCTTGTTCATCACAGCCTCCTATAGACTTAGGCATAGATTTCTGTTTACTTTTCAGACTTTTCCCTTATCAGAGGAGCCATGATCAGAAGCTTCTTTCAGACTTTGTAACATCTTAAATTGACACTCAGGGATATTAAATCTGGATAGGAGAATCTTGACCACATGCTTTATATCAGGTACTGTTGGATTATTCAAGTACAGGCATTAGGTTGATACAGGATCAGTGAAGGAAAAGCTGATTTTTAAATGCTCTGAGGGCTTTAAACTGGAAGACTGTAAATATGCATAGACATGGCTGCTGAAAAGGCTAGTTGCATGTGACACTATGAAGCAATTTGTGCTGACAAGATTTCAAAGTCATAATTACTTTCCTTTTGTGTTGGGGTAGAAGGTCAAGAAACCATAGTTATAATCTGGTGATCTGTTTTTTTACAGACAAATGTTAGCAAAATAATTTTTAAAATATTTGTCTAGATTAATTGGAAGGCCAGAGAAAATTGTGTGGTTTGCTGTTCTTGCTTTTCCTTCTCTGCTACATTCCATTGCTATTAAATATTCTAAGTCATTGTACTTGTTGTCATATTGCATCTGCCTTTAAGTAATTTGTTTGACTTAAGTGACCTTAAGTCACTTGGGGGCAGGGATGGATATATACCTCTGTTCCTTTTCTTTTAATTTCTGAACTAAATAATTTCAAAGCTGAAGTGTTTCAAGGTATGTTGCTAGTGGCAGGCTTCTCAAACATAACAGTGACAATATGAAAATATTCATCTTTTAAAGCCCTAAGAGCAAGTACCAGTAAGACTTCAGTCTTGCACCTGTAGTTACCTGTTTAGACTGTGAATTTCACAAGTGCAAGAAAATTAGCATTTTTTGGCTTTTTTCCCTTTGCATTGTTACACTATTTTGTATTATGTTGTTATGAAGTTAAAATTTGGTAAAAAGGTTTCTAGGTATTCAGCAGACGATGAGTCACTTGGAGAAGAAGATATATGGGTTTTGGGCACCAAGGAATAGTTTGGTCCAGAGTCTACAGTGTATGTGGAATAATCCTAGAGGCAGTGTAACCAAATGGAAGTGAACTGGATTGCTTGCATGATGGATTACACTAGATGAACAAAGGCAGGAGGTCTGAGAGTTCATGTTAACAGCGAGTATTTAAACTCTGTTTTTAAGATGTGCAGATTTTGAGCTGTAACACTTGAAAATTGGCTTCTCTTGATCTGACAAGTTGAAGTTCATGCTTTGTTGATCTCTCTGCAGCAGCACGTGACACCAAAAATGTCACGACCATTTTGTTAACACATTTATCTTCTTCAGTTAGAAAAAAATATGGATATTTCAAGTGATGCAACCACATAAATGTGGTCCCCTTCTTGCTTGTTAATGTCAAAAGGTAAATTAGATATCCTGTTTCTCTTTGCATTCTGTGTGAGCTCTTAATGATTTGTTAGTTACTATAGTGTTAGAATTAATGATTTAATGTTTCATACATAGGCCTGATACTTAATGTTAGGTATATTTGATATAAAAGAAAGCTAGGACTCCATATAGAAAACACTCTGTATTCAAAGTTAGATTAGGAGGCTGCTTCCCTGTTGTTGAAGTAGCATGGGAATAGATGTGATTTATTTTTTTTTCTTCTTTTGATCATGATTTGTTAATAATCATTATGTGTGTTTGTCATTCTAATGATGGGAGGCTTAATGATGGGAGGGGAGAGAAGACAATTAGAAAAACAGCTACTAAAAGAGAAGGTTACTGAGATTTCAACATGGTGAACCTGAATATCCAGGAATAGGTAGAAAAAACATCAAAGCATGCAATTTTTGTAAAGTAATGCAGCTTATTTTATCTCAGTGACTTCTGCTTTCTTTAACACATGCTATTCCGCAGTCATTTTGCTTCACTGACTGGCAGCTGCTCCAAAATAGTTAAATATTATGTGCATATTTGTATAACCTGTTTATGAATTTATTTATAGGTTAACCATTTAATCTTTCGGCAAACTGCAGCTCTACCTTAGCAAGCACACAACTGTTTTAATTTGAGGTATTCTAATACCCTAAAAAAGTAATGCTTCTAAATATACTGGACAACTCTCACTTTCTAGCAGAAGCTAGGAGCAATAAATTTTATTTAAGATTATGTCTACTTGACAACTGGCTAGGAGAAACTGTGGTCACAGAAACAGAGAAAAGCACTGTGAAAGCTTGCATATTATGCTTCAAGGCAACACTATCAGAAACCTCAGAGAAAGATACCAAGCATGTCATGCCTAGGTAATATATGATATAACTTTTCAATTAATGTTATAAATAAGATAAAGATGAATGCTGGTCATATAATTTCCTCAGAACGCTCTTTGTGGGCCATGTAAGAGTTTTGTTTGTGGTTTGGTTTGTTTTTTCCTTCAGTTTTTGAAGACACAGGAATAAAAGGTAGTAGTGGAAAGTAGGTTTGTATCGGCAATTTCTTTGCTGCTGATCTGCCAGTGTAAATGAAAAATAAGCTCTCTGATACCTCTCTGCTTTAATTTTATGTAGTCCAACTTGATGCAATTCTCCATCGGCCCCCAAGTGAATTTATAACAGCAGATGTTTAGCCTGGGTCTTCATAATTGAGATATATTGTTGCACATGCCTTGTGAGTTGTTATTGTAGTAAAAATATATTGGCACGTGATTATAGCACTAATGAAAGTCTTTGTCGGATAGCTTGCATCAAAAAAAAAAGTTCCACTTTTTAAAAAAATTGAGCTTCCACATCGTGAAATACTTCAGTACAAATCAAGATTTTTACTATAAATTTTAGAGGGTTTGCAGTCTGATCTATGTTGAGTTCTGCGTTTGAGACACAGCTTTTGAAATAGTGTGTCAGTGTTGCTTTTTAGGTACTTTTAGAATATTCTATTAACACAACTGCGTGAGTTGTTAAATTAGGAGTAGCAGAACCTCTCAGCATAATACTCGTGTTGTTCACGCTGCCACTTAGGTCAGTTATAATTTGCTGTACGTGTTCCGTACGGGCTGTCTCGAGTGTTACTGATCTGCTGAAGGTGTTCCCGTAGTGTACATTCCATTTTGTTCTGTGCTGTTCCTAGAGTGGCCGGTGCTCGGTGACCTGGGGTGCCGTGACACCGCGCTCTCAGCCCCTCCATTGTTTCCCTTGTTTTATTAAGGAGTCGGGAAAAGGAGACCGAGACCTGGGGATGTTTGCAGCTATTGTCTACTTGTGCTTGGGATTACAACGCTTGAATGGAATGTTCCCCTTCTCCCAAGGAAAGGTGTTGCTCTGTGGAAGCAAGCCTGGTGCTTATTGATGCGTGTTACTTCTTGTCAGAATGCTAAACCGTAAATGACTTTATAAATGACTTCATGAATATGTCTTTCTGTTGTCTGTATCTTTTTCTAAATGAATGTGTACTAGTCCACTGCAAGTTACTCCATCTTATTTACAGAATTACAGATCAGGAAAAATCCCTATTTCTCTGCCTGAGGATAGTGTTGTTGTATTTTGGGGAAAGTAATTACCACAGTGACAGGTCCAACATAGAAATTAATCTGCTGCATTGTGCTAGGAGGTGTAGTTGCCATGAAGTTCTAACTCACTCTCTGAGGTGATATTGCACGTTTATTGATTAAGTAGACAGTTGGGCTTGTGCTTTTTGAGATGAAAAAAAGTGATTCCTCTGTTTCTTTTTTCATTTTTAGAAATAGTAAGAACTCACTGCTTAAACCAGAAAATGGCCTCTGTACAGTATTATACCTGGTTATTGAATTTTCATAGAACTACACCTCTTTAAAGCAACAGTCCTGCTGTGTCCCATTCAGAAATCCAAGCCATTGGGATTAATGAAAGAATAAACACAAAATTACTCATTTTTATGTTAGGATTAGAGAATCAACTGGAATTTTAATTTCTTTTGCCTCCAACATTTAACAGTGTCATCATATGATTTAAAGATCTCTGAAATAAAAAATCTGCACACATAAAAGAAGCCCACTCCCTTAGAAATGTTGAACTATGAAGTTTTTTGCTGGCAGATGTTGCTAGAAGACTCCCTATGTAAGGAGCGTGTACTGTAGCTTGCAGAGTTTTAGTTAGTAAAGTTGACATTGAATCTTGAGCATCCTTGATGAAGGGAAAGCAGTAGCAATTGCTTCATGGACTGGAACAGACTAAATGGCAAAAGGGATGATACTAACTCCTAGATATTATTTTGTGTAGGTCCTGTTGCTCTAATAAAGTCTCCATGTTCTCTTCTGGAGGAGTTTCCAAAATTGGTCTTCTCTTGATAAATAAAGCTTAGATGTTTGCAGCAGCAGGCTTTGAGAAA
The DNA here is from genome assembly GCA_013398075.1 of Notiomystis cincta. NCBI lineage: Eukaryota > Metazoa > Chordata > Aves > Passeriformes > Notiomystidae > Notiomystis > Notiomystis cincta. Next base: position 151,644 of record VZRX01021042.1, on the reverse strand, counting down.
TAATACTGCTAATGAGTTGAGTTTTTTTCTGCATCTGTAAGAATCTCTTCTTACAGAAAACATCCAATGCACCTCTGTCTGTGCCCTAGCTGGGCACTGTTGTTGAGTGTGGTAGGGTGGCGACAGGCCTGGTTTTGGTTTAATTGGCTTTGCTTAACTCAGATGATACCGAAGTCCTGGGTGTTCTGCTTGGTCCTTGGGGCCATTTGCCTGTGCTGGGGGAAGAGACTAATTGCATTCGTAGCTATTCTATGTGCAACATTCAGCTGAGTGTTCACTAGGTCAAACAAAGGGGGACTTTATGTATTCTGGTATTCTTAAGCATTTTGTGCAAGCCTTGAAGGCTTTAAATGTGAAGTTCAGTCTTAGTATAGCTTGTAACGTGTCTACTGTCTGCTTAAATTATTCAGTGTCTGGAAGTTGTCAAAAAGATTGGACTGCCTGGCTGGGCTGAGGTCATAGTTTCCGAGATGAGTTTCTCTGCCACTGGAAGGGGAGTAGTCTTTGATCAAGCTGCAAGGGGGAATTATCTCAAGAGCATTTTCTGATAACGCACAGGGTGAAGAAGTCTTTGTTGTGAAGAACCGCTATAATTTGTGGCTGGGAGAGTGTGAAGTCAGTCAGAGCACAGGGCAGTGTGGACTTTGCAGCAGGATTAAGAGTTGTGAATGCCTGCTTTGTAACGGTGCTGCTGTGGCTTCATCATGTTACTTTCAGGCAGTAAACATGGAAAAGCTAAACACCCACATCTACAGGGACTGAGAGGTGAGGTTTATAAACTAGTGAATCTGTAGTTTACATCAGCCAGTACATGTACGTGCATGGGAAGCACACACTTGTCTTGTGCCTTTGGCCGCATGCAAAGGCTTAGGAATCCTTCCACTACTCCTTTTTTCCATCTCGGAATATGGTTGCTCAGTATGAAATAATTGGGATTGCTTAAAAGATTTTATCTATATAACCTTCTAATGCCATGTTTTACAGGTAATTCTTATTTTTTAAGAAAAAACCATGACCCTGAGTAATATTGACAAATACATTCCTTCTAGCAAGCTGAACTGATCTATGGAGCCTGTTGCATACCACTTGCACAGCTGAAGTGTGCATGCAGCTTAAAAGCTTATATCTAAAATGAACAGGCAGAATTGTTTCACCTTAGGGGTAGTTATTTTTTCAGACTATAATTATGGCGCAGGGCTAAGCATATTATCATGGCTGTGCTTTAATCATGTATCGCAGCTCTTACCCGGGCACCTGTAATTTCTACTAACACTGGAAATAGAGAGTAATCTGTGAAAGGCCAAAGAAGCTAGTTTTTAAATTTTTTAGAAAAAAACCTGAATGAAATATAGGATCATGTTGATATAAACTACTGCTACTACTACTACTACTACTACAAAAAAAAATCCCAACTAGGTTAACTTTCAGGTATCTTTAATTCTGTCTTATATGATTCAATTCAGCTATCTTCCTTTTTAATCAAATGTTCTGCTTTCAGGCTAAGGGGATGACATCAAGGGATTGTACCAGAAAAAACCCTGTAATTTAGTGATAGAACCTCACTGGAATTGTGAATGAAACTGTACTTCTGAACCCACTTCATACTGTACTTGATTTATTGTCTTTAACTCTTAGTAATTTAGATTAAGGCATGTTCATGGTTGAAAAAGTTGTTGATTTAATATAATAATTGGGAAATTTTTTTTTTTTGCATATTTCCAAGAATGAGGCTAAGACTGCAGAGGGGAGTAATTGGCAATTACTGTTACTGCCATCATGTGGTTTCTGATGCTGTCACTTCCTTGATTTAGACAAATGAATATTATGTCAGGAAACTATTCAGTTGTGTTGGTCTCTTCCTTCTGTGAAAAATCCATGTAGAAACAATCTTACAGAACTGGTCAGAAAATTGATCTCTTGACATCCATTTGCTCATGCACCTTTTGTCACAGACAACCTGTATCAGCTGTAACTAGCTCCCCTTGCCCATCATCAGGATTGGGGCAGACTAAATTTTATGAACTAGCAGTTTTTAAATGAACTAGCTTGTATACAAAATATAAATCTTCCTTGCAGAAATGTTGTATATATACATTTTCTCAAGGAAGTAGTAAAAGCTGCCTTAGTAAACTTTATGCTAGTATTGAGAGTGTTTTCAGGTATGTTGGTGTCTCATCTATAGGATTTAATTGCGAAACCAAAACCTACCATGATTTAGTGTTATTCTTCACAGTGTACTGAAATTAAGTTGCCTTTATAAAATGAGTATTAATTTCACTTCTTTCTTGGTAGACACTATTTGCCTAATGCAAATAGAGAGATGGGGAATGGGAGAAAGAAAAAATACTTTGCTACAATGTGATGCTGTCCGGTCATGCTAAATGTGAAATTACACCAAGATGGTGATTTGCATTATCAGTGCAAATTATTTTCTAGCAGTAAAGGGAGAATAAGCTCTGAAAATAACTGGTTTCTTTTTAAATTTCTTTTTAAGTGAATTCTGCCTTACTGCTAATGAAATGAAAAAGATTTTGATTCCATCTCTTGGAAAGACTTGTTAAAAAAGGCGTGAAGAATTAAGTTTGTAGTAAATTCTTTTAATCTATTTATTGCTTAATGATTGTTTAAAGAGATAATTAGGATTAAGCATTTCCCTGAAACTAGAGAAAGTCCTGCTTTAATTCTGAAGTTTCTAATGTGGATTTTTACTAAAGCTGTCATTCTGATTGGAAATTCAACTACACCCAGAAATTCTGATCAAATAGTTCTGTCATCTTTATTTTTAGAGATTAAATGATGGTTACTACAGTAGTAAAGTTTTTTTTTTAATAGTGTGAACATGTAAAAAGGCAAATATCAAAGCCTGGTGCATGTTAAGTGACACTGGAAGGAGAGGCTGTTTTAAATGTCACTGATGGAAATATGTATGACTTTGGAAAATTTGTGGACATGTAGATAGAAAGGACCATATCTTCAAAGGATACAGAAACATAAAGGAGCCATTTAAGTGTTACTTGTTAGGAGGTAGGCCTGGGCTGAGCTTTTGTGCCTTTAGGTTAAAGAGGTAAAATCTAAGAGTCAGTGACTTAGGTTTGAGTTAAATATTATATGGGACATGAAAGCATAGAATCCTGAAATGATTTGTGTTGGAAGGGACCATGAAGATCATCTGGTTCCAACTATATGTTGAAGTTGTCTTGACTTTCTATTGTTAGCAGAGTCTCTTCCTATTTTAATTCGTGTGTTTGGAAAGTGTACATCATTAAAGAGTTAGTGTCCAATATTAAATTCAGGAAACTGAAAGTGTTTCTATAAGATGACTTCTGTCAGTTGGTAGTGTGTTCTGTGTGGAGTTTTTTTGTGCTGAGTGCTTCTGTTTGGGTTACACTATGTGAAATTATTTTTTTTTTAAAAAGCAGTTTTGTTTGAGGTCAACTTGGGTTGTTGATCTTAATGAGTTACCTCCTCATTCAGTTTTGTGAGCTGTCCTAGTGCTGTTGGTACAGAACTTCATGTTAACTTTAGGTGCTGTTTCATTGTGTAATATTTGAGTTACTGCTATGATTTATTTCAGGTGCAGCAGGTACAGTATTTGACATGTTTTTCTTTTCACACAAGTAAAACCAAGGAGCCTGTCTGGAGTTTGCAAGGAATATTAGTAAATTAATTAACGTGAATCTCCTGTGTATTTAGATGACCTATGATATATGAAGACCTGACTGTATCCTCACCCCTTGCCATTTTTCTAATCTGAAAGAACTCTAAGCCAAGCAAAGATTACTTATAATTGGAATCAACCTTGTAAACAGAAGGGGAAGCTAAATGTAGTCTTTTCTGAAACATGAGGACACAAACACAGGAGTGGAATGATTTGGAGAGTTGATGAAGCGTAAGACTCCTGCCAGGTGCGGAGGGTTTGATGTAAATGCATACACTGCTTTGAATTGTAGTCTCACCTGTCACCTTCCTCTCTATCTGAGATTAAAGTCTTTGTCACTGGGGCACTGATGGGTCATTGAACAAGCAGAATGGGAAACTGGCCTGCTTGTTTGCAACTCCTGATGTAGTGCAGATGGGTGGCCGTGCAGGTGTTTCTTGGGTTGCTTCTCTTGAGTGGAGCTCAAAGAAAATGAGAGTGAGAGAAGAGAGGTGGACTTCTACTGTGGTGCTAGATGGGGAAGGGAAGAAACCAAAGCTGAAAAGTGAAAACATCAAACCTGTGTTCTAAATATAAAAGGAGAGAAGGAAAATGAGAGAAGCCTCAAGGCTCTCAAAGTCTAAATGCTGAAGAAAACTTTAGTACTGGGAGAAAGCAGAGACATGCAAATAAGTATTTTCTGTATATTCTCTGTGCTGTCTAAACTAGAGAGAAGGGAGAACTTGTAAAAGAATTGTAAACATATGCTTCAGTGACTGGTTAGTTGAAGGAATGGGTGATAGATGAGTTTGCTTCACCCTTCAAATTGTAACTATACCGGCCCAATAGCCTGGTACATCCTGCAGGTGATACTGTGCCACAGTAATGTATTACACATTTGGTTTAGTTACTGTAGAAATTTAAGGAAGTTTGGAAATCCTTTACAAAAGGCTTGATGATAAGACTTTATTTTGTGTAATTAAGACACTGCTATAGGCAATGGGCATATTTTAAAATTAAGAGCTCTTGAAGTGATGCAGTAAAAAGCAATTTTTTTTCTTCCCCTTTCTTCACTACTCTTGTATCTTAGGCCTGTTACCTAACAGAGTAATTTTGGAATATCTGTCTTCAGTCTGAACATGTTCAGGTGTTTTCAAGCAACTTGAATTTTATGAGGTCATAGAGCTGATTTAATTAATTTTGTTACAGCCTCATATTCTAGCACTAAGCATGCTTTATTTTTTTCCCTCAGAGGTTGACCAAATAGGTTTCTAAACCCATCATATTTTAATACAGCTGGCAAAAATTCAGTCCAAGTTACAACTTTATATTGAATCAAGCAAGACAATTTCTGTGATCCTTAGTTGGGCACGATGATGAGTAGTCACATGCCAAAATACTGTTCCGTGCATACTGTGCAGCAGTTAAATGTAATGTTTTGAAGTTTCAGCAGTGCTAAGTAACTTACAAGGAGTGCTTGGGGTAAATAATGCAGGATACAGAATTTCCCTAGGAAGATGAAATCATAGGATAGTTATTGTGCTTAGTGAAAATATTCATCTGGTTTTTACCTTGAAGGCACAATGCTCATTAAATAACTGAAACTGAAAAAAACAGGCAGGATGTTGTTAGGGTTTTCTCCATGTATCCCTCAAGGATTATAAAATTAAGATAAAAGGTACTTCAGTGACCAAAGTGTAATCCATACACCATGACAGAGTTTCAGGAAGACTTTTGGTTGCAATTTTGTAACACAGTGATTCAGGCTAGAAAATGACAAAAATGACACACTGATTCACACACATAGATGGCTTTTTTTTTTCTTTAAAGTATATTTATATACATTCTGTAAAAGATGCTTACAAGGCTTCATGAGCTTGCCAGTTTAAGTGAAAATTGCCCCTTTAGAAATACTATCTTACATGAGCATTATGCAAGGAAAGGAAAATTGTAACTTTCTTCCCATCCCTAGAAAAGACTAGAAATTAGTCTGTATAGATTTAATTCTCTATAAAATATTAGTGCTGATTATAGCTGAATATAGAGTCACATCAAAAGCTTACATATGAGGGTTTGAAGAATTTACCGTCAGAAGACTTCCTTTTTTCTCTGTTACTCAGAACTTCAGAAATCATATTGTAGTTTTCTGAATGGAAAAAGTAGGAGCAGTCTCCTGTGGAGTGGCCATGCTTTCATTATATTTCCCTTCTCTTCCAAATTCAAAACTCTCCAGCAGAGTGGCTTTTTACTGTCAAACATAAAGTGATTTTCTCCTGTACTGGAGGATGCCTCTAGATTAAAAGTCAAATGATACTTCAGTAATTGAATTGCCAAAGTTCTGCTCAAAGTAGAGCAGTTTTAGAGCATGTCTCTAAAGAGCTCTTCCTGAAGGCACTGCACTGACTGTCCTGTCCTTCCCCTCCCAGGTTCATATGCCATTGTGTTCTGTGTCTGCAAAGAAGACCTTTAACAGGGATCTTAGTGACATTCAAACTTGCCATGTTTTTTTGGAGAGGTAAAGTGGGAACAGGCTGGTGGGTAAATCCTTTAGAGTACTATGCTTGGGGGGCATGTGTTCACATGGTTATTTTATTAACTAATGACTAATCAAATGAATTGCTTTGTTCCGTTGTTGACTAAAAAGGGCTGCTCCTGCCCAACTTCCCTAGGTTAGTGCTCTCTGGTGGTACATCAGTAATTGCTGCATTCCCGCATCATTGTGTCTAATCTGAACTAGAAAAATTAGTTAGATAAGATGTATCTAAATATTAAACAATTTCCTGTTGCTTTAAGTAGAAGCTGAAGAACGTTTTTGTCAGAGGAAATAGGAAAGGAAGAGGAATCTCCTCACAGGATACTTGCTGCTTAAGACAGGAAGCCAATTTGATGTCTTGAACTTAGGCATTTCAACATTTTATCTAATCACAAATATTTTCACTTGATATGCAGGATGATTGTGCTTCTTTCTCCTCCTTACTAAGAGGAGTATTTTTTAAAAATAGATGTGAGCATGGTGGGTACTTTTCTTCTGTGCTGAAGGTGGGTGTTAGTCAAGTGTGATTTCATGCTGTGTCTTCTGCCCAGACACTGCCTCGGTTGCTTCTGCTGCTCTGCCACTGGTGCTTGCTGGGAATGCTGGCTGCCTTTGGTGCCTGGCTGAACCAGTGCTGTATTTTGGCTTCCTCCTTGGTAGGCAGGTCTCTTGGCATGGCACGTTCCTAACGCTTCAGCTTAACACAAGTCTCTCTGGGAAACAGTTATGAGCTCTCCCCTGCAGATGATTAACCTCTACTGAGCAATCACTGCCTGCTTTGCTTCTGCTGCTTGTCTTTTTACTGCAAATTTCCTGTATTGTTTTTAAATGAAGAGCTAGGAAAAAGCATCTTTTGGTTCACATTGTCATGTAGTACCAAGTGGCATGCCTTCTTTTTTGGTGTGGTATGCAGGGTTAGCCAAATGAACTGCCGAAGAGCTGTAGCAGCAGCAACAGAAGGTAATGGTGGTACTGCTGCTTAGAGGATGGATTAATGTTCTGAGGATGTGTGTTTGGTGAGGAGATGAGCGATAAGCTTATGCATATGTCTGGGGCTCAGCTTTTCTTAAGTTTCTTAAGCAGTTCTTTTGCCACTAACATCCTTTCTTTGCACGTTCTTCATAGATTTTTGCAGTATCAGCTGAGTTGATCCATAGTTAGCAGAGCTGAAATGCCAGCTCCTCCTATCCCGTGTGCTTCAGTTTGAAAGAGAAAAATAAAAAATGCCCCAGTGGTATCAGAAGTTCCTGGGTCACTTGGTGTTCAGGGTGTACAAAGACTGGTGTATTTCTGGAGCAAGGGCTGGCAACTGTCAAAGTAGGATGTCTGTTCATCAGCATTTTTGGGTAAATAATGAGCAGCATCCGATTTGGAATAGCATTGAATGCCTATAGTGCTGACTGCAGTTAAGATAATTTTGCTAGTGGCTGGGGCAGTAGTCTTGTTTAAACACAGGAAAGCTGAAATAACTGTAGGCATATTAAGAACATGACATAAAAATATAGTAGAATAGTTGTCCCTTGCTGTTCTAGAGTATTGCATAGGCAGACATACTACGTGCTTTGCACATCTGGCATTAAACCGTTTTCCATGTGGCTTCTTGGAATTATCTGACTCATTCTTGTCTTAACGCATTAATGGGGAAACAGCTCTAGGCTGCCCACGTTAGAAGAGATGCCTCTAAAAAGTTCTTGCTTGCTCTTCAGCTCCTTTAGAAGTCACAGTACAGATTCTTGTGCCTGTAGCCCTTCTAAAAATCTTTAACATTTCAGAGAAGGCAAGTCCCCAATACCGTCATCCTCAAGCTGATTTCTTGGGCTCCTTAGAGGAAACCTTCCAGCAGAACTTCAGGTAGATGGTAATAAAAAAGCAGCACAGCAGGAGAATTCTACAGAGTGTCTTGAAAAAAGCGAGTTTATCTTCCAGCTACTTTGGAAGCCTTTTCTCTTTTTATTTTATTTCCTGTTCTTGGGGATTACTGGTTAATAATTCACATGTACTACAGTTACCAATTAAAGAAAAATTGAATTTGAAACAGCAGTAGGTTCAATTAAATATATTTGGGAATCAGTTATTTCTTTTATTGCTCAGGAAGGGAGTTTAATTATTTAAAAAGTCCCTTCTTTATACATTTTTATTTTACATGAGCAGAAATTACCAATGGCTAATTACCATTCCTGAGGAATTTAACGTTTTGAGGCTCTAAACCTGGGACTTAAAACCAGAAACAAATGAAGCCAACTCAAGATGAAAAACAAGTTATGCAGTTGGTTTGAGTGCATGCATAAAACTGGTAACAGTCCTTACAAAACATTGTCAAATCTTGTCAGAAATCAAATATTTAGCTTCAATGTGTGGTGTAGAATAGCATAGTAGATTGTGTGTACAGCAAAATTTAAGTTATTAAATATAAATGGAGATAGTTGGAATTATTGCTGAGTCACAAAGAATGGAAAGTGAATCTGTTCCTTCTAGAGTACCTTGATTTGTCATCCCTCTTCCATACCCCTTAGAAGAAAATATGCAAGAACAAGAAAAAGTCCTTCATTGCATTGTACATGTATTACTGGAGTTGATTTGGTTTACTTTTCCTTACTAGTTTGTGTTCCATAATGGGTTGCATCAGTATCTCATATGAGTCACATTATTGCTATTTGCCACACTCTATAGGGGAAAAATAATGCTTATTTCTAAATGTCAGCTTGCAGAATTTCCTGTGTTGTTGAGAAGATATGTCTTGTTACCATGCATTGCTCTTTCTGACAGAATTCTCATAAGACAGTTGCTTCTTTTACCAGAAAAGCTATACTAATCAGGGAGTGAAGAATATTAAGAAGTATTTTATCTGTTTGTTTTCAGAAGGAAATGAACTTCTCACCTTTGGTAATATAATGTAACAAAACCAAAGGTGGCTGTGTTAAAAACAGCAAAAAGAGAACTGAGTTAAATCATATTGATTCTTAGTAGGCTGTAACAAGGTTGAGATGGTTATTGTTAGTTTTTTTTCCTTAGTCTGACTTTTTTACTAGTAGAGACCTTTGACTTGTCTCATTTACACGTCTTGATTCCAGCCTCATTGCAGGGTCTCTTTTATAGCAGGAGTGATACTCCAGAAGTGTTGCTGGTTGTACAGAGCAGAGGTGTCCAGCAGCAGACATTGACTTGTTAATCATGACCTGCTTTATATTTTAAATAATCTTGAGTGCTTCTGGTGAATGCTTCCTAAGGGATCCAATAGATTGGTGCAAGTACCTTGATGACTTCAGTAAATCTCTGTCTCTGGCATGTACCTGCTTTGTAGTGGTTGGACATGTTCTTGTTTGTGATAGCCTTTTACATGCCAGCCTATACATACAGGTATTTAAATGACCTGCTCTTCAGCTGGGATCCATCCAAGAGTACTGAGGGAGGTGGCAGAAGAGCTGGCCAAGCCACCTTCAGCATCTGAGTCCTGGCTAAGCAGGGAAGTCCCAGATGGCTGGAAGCTGGACACTGTGGCATCCATCCATAAGAGGGGCTGGGAGGAGAATCTGGGCAACTATGGCCTGTCAGCCTGACCACAGTGTCTGGCAAAGTTATGGAACAGATCATCCTGTGAGTGATCACACAGCACCTACAGGACAGCTGGGGGATCAGACACAACCAGCAAGGATTTAGGAGCAGCAGGTCCTGTCTATTCAGCCTGATCTCGTTTTATGACCAGCTGACCTGCCTGGTAGATATGCGAAAGGATGTGGATGTTGTCTGCCTGGGCTTCAGCAAAGCCTTTCATACTTTCTACCACAGCATGCTGCTGGAGAGGCTAGCAGCCCAGGGCTTGGACAGGTGCACTCTTGACTGGGTTAAGGACTGGCTGGATGGCAAGGCCCAGAGAGTNCTGGGCACTGCTGAGGCTGCATCTCAAATCCTGTGTTCAGCTCTGGGCCTCTCAATTTAGGGAGGATGTTGAGATACTCAAACATGTCCAGAGAAGGGCAATGGAGCTGGTGAAGGGTCTGGAGCATCAGTCCTGTGAGGAGCAGCTGAGGGAGCTGGGGATGTTTATCCTGGAGAAAAGGAGGCTCAGGGGAGACCATTCCCTACACCTGCCTGAAAGGAGCTGTAGCCAGGTGGGAGTCAGTGTCTTCTCCCAGGCCACCAGCGACAGGACAAGAGGACACAGCCTTAAGCTGTGCCAGGGGAGGTTTAGGTTGGACACCAGGGAGTAGTTCTTTACAGAAAGAGTGATTAGACACTGGAATGGGCTGCCCAGGGAGGTGGTGGCATCACCATCCCTGGAGATGTTTAAGAAAAGACTTGATGCCTCACTTTAGTGCCATAGTAAAGTTGATAAGGTAGTGTTAGGTCATTGATTGGACTTGATGATCTCAATGGTCTTTTCTAACCTACTTAATTCTGTGATTCTGAAAGATTTGCTCTCAGTATTTAATCAGATATAATAAACTTCCTTTTAAGCGCTTACATTTAATGGACATAAATCTAAACAGAGAATACTTCCTGTTGTAATTAATTAGGGTTTTGATTAATTTGCTTTGACTGCATTTTCATTTCCCTCAGTAAAATTTTAGAAATATTTTTGTCCTAATCCTCCTGTAAAAAATAATATCTGATAAAAAAATCCAGTAAAAAATCATAATTCCATGAGATTGAGAAAATTCACATGTGCAGTTTTAAATATTTGAGTTCTGCTGCACTGATGGAAGGAATACCAAAGACATTATTAAAGTATTATTTACACTTATATTGCTGGCAATTTTTTCATTAAAAAGAAAAAAAAAGAAAAAAAAAGAAAAAAAGAGAAGTTTGCCTCTTTGTGCAGAGTTGATAAGAAGTTGCAAGAGAGGTCCTACTATAACATCAGAGATTTTGGTGAAAAACACCAATATTTTGCCCTGGAATACTGACAGAGAACTTATGCTTGAAGTCAGTTTGATTATCCAGATGTTATTAGTGGGGAAATTAATTTTTAATGTTGCAATGTCTGCATTTTCATTCTAATCCTCATGTTTGCTTTCAAATCGTGTATGTGATTAAAAGCAAGTATCAGTTGAATCAGAGTGTTGATTTGATATTTCTCATAGTAAATTTTAATAACTTCTTGTAATAAATTTTAAGTTTTGATTTTGTCATAGTTTATTACGTGTTAGAGAACAGAAACCACTTCTTTATTGTGATTGGAGCTTAAGAGAGCTGAGAAGCTGCATCTGATAAATTCACATCATTCATGTGACATCTTAGTAGTAAATTCAAGGAAAATATTGGGTTCTGGTATGCAAAGGTGCAGACAAGATAGTTGTCTTTCCAGTATACTAATGAAATTACCTGGATATTTTATAGTGTTTGTAAGCTGAACTGTCAGTGGATTTTTTTTTCCTTTTTCGTAGTATGATACACTCTGGGTCTTTTAAGAAATAAATTCACCTGTAAAACTGCAGCGAGCTTCAAATGATTTTTATTGCAGGAGGTATTCTTTTTTCTTGACTGCAAGCATGTCATGCTTTCTACTTGTGTTGTTAGGCCTTGCTTTCCATCTTGGGTAACATTGGCAAGTAATGTAGTTTCTCTGGAGAAGGTTATGTGTTTTCAAACAGCTCAAATTATCTGTCATTAAACATGGTCGTTGTCTTTATAGGAAACTTGTAAATGCTGCATGAAAGGAGAAAAACAAAATTACTGAACATAGCCTGTATTATGTTTGTACTAGCTTTTCTTGAGTTTTAGTGATTATTGAGGAAAAGAGTTCTTGCAAATTCCTCTCCCAATGATTCTGTCAATGTAGACAAAGTCCCTGACTTGAAGAAAATATATTTTTCTCATCGCTTATATTCTGCATCTCTGTTCTGTAAAACAAACAGACTAGCAAAGGGTAATGCAGTGGGTCACTAGCTAACATCAAGGAACATTCCTGATTAGCCCGAAGCAGTCTGTTTACAAGTAGTTGATGTCTGAGTAAATAGTGTGTAACCAAAGAGTTTAAAATTAAAGCTTTTAGTTGGAAGGTCGTGGTAGCTTTTAGTGCTTTCTTTGATCAAACCAGTTTTTTTTTTCCCTGCTGACATGCTGACTTTTACTTTGTGTTTCTTTATTTCCCTTCTTCCTGTTTGACCCCTTACAGAAGAAAAAACAAATGCCTCCCAAACCCAAAACCATTCCTGCTGCCACAAAACCCAACAACCCTCATCCCTGTCCCAAACCCCTAAAACACCAGACCCCACCAAAACAAAAAGTCAAACAAAAGAAAACCCTAAAAAATCAAACCGAAGTCACTTGGTTTACAGGAATCTGCAATTAAAGGTAAATAGTTTAAGATGTTGCCATAGCTGTTTTAAAAGCCAGCTTGGTAAGAAGTTAATCATCAGCACTTATGAAGAAGGTGTGCTTTCAGTTTCTGACGTGAGACAAATTTTGACATTTCTAATGTTTTTTTCAGTTTTGTCCTAAATGTGTGTTTGGAAGAACTATTTTCAAGTTTTAAAACTGTTATCATAAAATAGTAAGCAGTGGGTGGGAGCCTGCCTGGGAAGGTGCTTCTCCATAGTTTCCCCTCTCAGCTAAGCTTCAAAACAAAACATTCATTATGCTGTAGTTTCCTAGTCACAAGCAACTTTTGCAAGGTGTATTTGAAGTTAGCCCACATCTCTGTCCTGAGCCTTGTTTCACTAGGAAGTGGCTGTCGTGGTTTGACTTTAGCCCAAATGCCAGGCACCAGGAGAGCCACTTGCCCACCCTCCCCTGTCACAGCTGGACAGAGGAGAGACAAGGGAAAAAAAATTAAGGCATGTTTGATGAGTGAGGTAAGGACTGGCAGAAATGCTTCAAGGGTTCAATGCAGGCTCAACTTAGNGCCTGGGATCAGGGCCCTCTCTCTCTACCTGGTCTCCCACTGGATCCCAGCCTCCTCCAGGCATCCATCTGCTCTGGCATGGGCACCTCCTCCACGGGCTGTGGGTGGATCTCTGCACTCCCTGTGGATCCCCAGGGGCTGCAGGGGCACAGCTGCTGCACCACAGCCTACAGAGGAACCTCGGCTCCTGCGCCTGGAGCACCTCCTGCCCCTCCTTCTCCACTGACTTTGGTGTCTCCATGTTTTTTCCCCTCACGTATTATCAGCTCCTTCTCCTCTCTAAACAGAAATGAAAACCCATGACTTTGTTTTGATTTCCTTCTTAAATCTGCCATCACAGAGGCATTACCAACCTCTCTCACTGGCCCAGTCCTGGCCAGCAGCATGTCCATCTCCAGAGCCATCAAGAATTGACTCTACTGGACGTGGTGGAAGCTTCCAGCAGCTCCTCACAGGAGCCACCTCTGTGATCCCCCTGCTAAAACCAGGCCAGGGCAAACCAACAAAATAGTGTTGGTTCTGCAGGCAGAGGAGGGCTCCCTCAACACTCCCACCAGCCCTGGCTGTGGAACAGGGGCTGGTGTAGCGCTTCCCTACGGGTAGACTCCACTGTGCACCAGGGGAATTGCCCTAGGGGAAATGGTTCACAGAAGCTTCAAAAATTTCTCTGTTAAGGGACCATTTAGATGTGCAGTTCCTGTGTGCTCTGGAAAAAGCAATGGGCTATTTTAATTGAGTCAGTCTTGAGTGGTTTTTTTTGATAATTCCTACTGCTGAGCTATGGTTCAGCGATGGGGAAGATGTGGGAGCAGAAGGCTGGAGTGGACGACCGAGTCTTACTTCCTGACCTAATTTTTTTCTTTTTCTTTTTTCTTTGTAATTTTGTCTTTGCCTGCTGCTGTCACTGCTCTGCTTTTCTTATGCCACATTAGGCATGCTGCCTTCACGTTTCCTTGACACAGGCAGGAAATACAGATTTTCTTACAAGTAATAGGAAGAGGACAGAGTTGGGGTGAAGAAATAATGCATGCAGAAAGGTTTTGGTAATCCTTACCATCCCACCCTATGCTTCTAAAGGTGGGGCAGCAAAAGATGATATTTTCTATTAGACTTCATAGTAACTACGGAAGGGCAGTCCTTGCAATAGACAAGAACATCTGATATTTCAATCTGTACTACCTGATCGTTATTCAGAAGATTGAAATAAATTCCTTGAAGTAATAAAGCCATTATATATATATCATATATAATGAATTACACTAATATGAATATTAATGTGCAACAGTAAGCCAGTTAATTTTAAAACATAATGATAAATGTTATTCTCTTGAGACTCTGGAAACAAAATGGACTTTCCCCAAAACATATTTGTAATTGTGGTACACACAGACTTTAGAAAACTGGAACATTGTAAGTGCATGTAAGGAATACCTAATTAGGTGTTCTTTGTGGCCATCACTTAAAAGCTTGGATGTAATTGTAGTCCTGTTTGTTCTTTAATGATATGGGTATTTGAAAATGAATCAATAAATGGTCAAAATCTGGGAAAAGCAGTGGAGATACAGCCCATGGAGATATGTCTTATCTATCACTCCTGGGTTTTGGTGAGTGCACATGTGCTTGTCGTGTATTGGGAGCCATCTGTAAAGCAGGGTTGTGTTTCTAGCACTAAACTACACAATCTCAGTTAACTCATTGTCATATGCTTTGGTACCACCTGCATGTTTTTACATAGACAGAACCTCTTTGCCACTTTTTGTCACTTCAGCTGGGCTCCCCATGCTGCCTCTAGTAGAGGCACCCCAGCTAAATATTCCTGCTCTTGTCAAGACTTTTGTCATTTGCTGTTCCTGGTGTCCTTTTTGGCTTTAATTGTTTTTCTGGGAATTGCAGGATTTTCCAGGGTTCAGTCACTGCTTCTTTACAGTTTGAGATTCTGGTTAAGCCCTTTGGTGGCACTGGTTTTGTCTCTCTTTTGGTCAAAAAAGTTCCTTCTTCCATGAGCTGGTGCTTTGTTTCCAAACTCATCCTGTGTGATGAGCAGGCTTTCTCTCTGGAAACCTGGTTTGGTACTACATTTCCTTATTCCCTCTTAGGAGGCTCCATTAGTTCAGATCCAACTTCTTCTTGGAGAAAATAAATTTAATGACCAGTAAGATTTTACCTGGTGAAAAAAATTTAGTTTTGGTAGTCAAGCATTGACCAGTGTATGCTGAACTCAATTCCTTTCCTTAGCATGTGTGTGGGTGTCTGGATGATAACACTGGAATCTTGGATCATATCTGATAAACTTATTACATGGACAGAATTAGAAACTAAGTGTAAATAGGCAAAGAGAACTTTGTAATACTTTGTCTGTTGTTTTGCAGTTATTTCTTGATTGATGTTCTTAGTGGTTTCATACTCCCCTAGTTAATCCTTGTGTCACCAGTGCTGTCAGCGTTGCAGTTTTATCTTGTACTCTTGCAGTGTGTGGATTATTTTCATAAGCAAATCAGAAAAGAGAACTACTGTGGTACTATGGTTTTTGTGTTTGTTTGTTTGGGTTTTTTTGTTTGTTTGTTTTGTTTTGTTTTTAATTTCTCTGGTTACCAATCTAAGCACATACATTTCATTGGTGATTTTTTTCTTCCCCTTCAGTTTGTGCACACAAGATGAAACAGTCTGAGACCAAAACTATAGGATTATTTACTTTAAAAACAACACTGCAGGCAGTTGCTAAAGTTGTTAAAATTATTAAAGTTATATAAAAAACAACATGGCAAGTAATTTTCTCATTCTTCGGATTTCCAATGTCTTTTTCCCCAAAAAGGAAGGAAACAAAAACCTACTTGCCTTCTTGTCCAGATTAGTGATTATCCAGTGATGTTCTTGTATTTCGCTTCTTAGAAAAACTTTTTTAGCCAGAGTATAGTTGTTGATTGTCAGTCTTTATCTTTCTCTGCCATCATGCCAATTCTGGATACTGTGATCAAATCTTACATAGAAATAATAAATCATACATAGAATGCCTCCAAAGTGGTAAACAACAACAAAAAAGGCAGCTTTATATTTTGGCTCAGAGTTACACTTTAGCTATTTCAAAATAAATATTCAAAAATTATACATGATATAAATATATATTTTCCATTCAGGAAACTGAGTTCATAGCATATAATCTACAAAGTAATAGATCTACTTTCAGATTAATTGTTTAAAAAAAGCTGCACATTTGTTAGACACTTCCACTGTATTTATCCTTAGTTGTTATTTTAAGGACCTTAAAGAATGCCAATATCAAAACCCACCAGTTTTAATCAGACTAAACAGT
>VZRX01021042.1:102451-135257 GCA_013398075.1 Notiomystis cincta | reverse complement strand
ACACACACACACACATATATATATATGTGTGTGTGTGTGTGTGAAGGAATAGGTAAGGAATGATTAACTAACTGCATTCATCTGCAAGTGTGGCCATGTTTTCAAATAATGAATAATTTTGCCATTTCCATGATTAAAATTCAGAACAGATGATGTAATAGTGGAGATGTGCTAGAAGTACTTGAACATCATGCACAAATCTAGGCCATTTTTAGGGGAGTTTATGATGTAAATTACTATCTTTTTCAATGTGTATGCAAATTATCTGCTTCCAGGGGCTGTGTTTCTTCTTTGACTTTGATCTGAAACAAGGAAATACTGATTGAAGTAGAAGAAAAATATTGTATGAAACTTATGTGCTTAATTCTGCTTTATGCCATGCATCAACAAGGGTACAGGGTTTTTTAGTATTTAAAAATTATAATTTATGTGCTAATCTCCCTTCCATCTTTCTATGTAAGACTTCAGTATATAATTTCTTGAGCAAAAAGTTATTTTGTAATTCTGAGAGCAGTGTGGGATTTTTTTTTGTTTGCNTTGTCAAGACTTTTGTCATTTGCTGTTCCTGGTGTCCTTTTTGGCTTTAATTGTTTTTCTGGGAATTGCAGGATTTTCCAGGGTTCAGTCACTGCTTCTTTACAGTTTGAGATTCTGGTTAAGCCCTTTGGTGGCACTGGTTTTGTCTCTCTTTTGGTCAAAAAAGTTCCTTCTTCCATGAGCTGGTGCTTTGTTTCCAAACTCATCCTGTGTGATGAGCAGGCTTTCTCTCTGGAAACCTGGTTTGGTACTACATTTCCTTATTCCCTCTTAGGAGGCTCCATTAGTTCAGATCCAACTTCTTCTTGGAGAAAATAAATTTAATGACCAGTAAGATTTTACCTGGTGAAAAAAATTTAGTTTTGGTAGTCAAGCATTGACCAGTGTATGCTGAACTCAATTCCTTTCCTTAGCATGTGTGTGGGTGTCTGGATGATAACACTGGAATCTTGGATCATATCTGATAAACTTATTACATGGACAGAATTAGAAACTAAGTGTAAATAGGCAAAGAGAACTTTGTAATACTTTGTCTGTTGTTTTGCAGTTATTTCTTGATTGATGTTCTTAGTGGTTTCATACTCCCCTAGTTAATCCTTGTGTCACCAGTGCTGTCAGCGTTGCAGTTTTATCTTGTACTCTTGCAGTGTGTGGATTATTTTCATAAGCAAATCAGAAAAGAGAACTACTGTGGTACTATGGTTTTTGTGTTTGTTTGTTTGGGTTTTTTTGTTTGTTTGTTTTGTTTTGTTTTTAATTTCTCTGGTTACCAATCTAAGCACATACATTTCATTGGTGATTTTTTTCTTCCCCTTCAGTTTGTGCACACAAGATGAAACAGTCTGAGACCAAAACTATAGGATTATTTACTTTAAAAACAACACTGCAGGCAGTTGCTAAAGTTGTTAAAATTATTAAAGTTATATAAAAAACAACATGGCAAGTAATTTTCTCATTCTTCGGATTTCCAATGTCTTTTTCCCCAAAAAGGAAGGAAACAAAAACCTACTTGCCTTCTTGTCCAGATTAGTGATTATCCAGTGATGTTCTTGTATTTCGCTTCTTAGAAAAACTTTTTTAGCCAGAGTATAGTTGTTGATTGTCAGTCTTTATCTTTCTCTGCCATCATGCCAATTCTGGATACTGTGATCAAATCTTACATAGAAATAATAAATCATACATAGAATGCCTCCAAAGTGGTAAACAACAACAAAAAAGGCAGCTTTATATTTTGGCTCAGAGTTACACTTTAGCTATTTCAAAATAAATATTCAAAAATTATACATGATATAAATATATATTTTCCATTCAGGAAACTGAGTTCATAGCATATAATCTACAAAGTAATAGATCTACTTTCAGATTAATTGTTTAAAAAAAGCTGCACATTTGTTAGACACTTCCACTGTATTTATCCTTAGTTGTTATTTTAAGGACCTTAAAGAATGCCAATATCAAAACCCACCAGTTTTAATCAGACTAAACAGTTCAGTCTTCCTTTCCTGTAATCATTAGAAAATCTTAATTTGTTTGAGAAAGGGCAAAGTGGCCTTTATTAATTTGGTCAGTGCTCAAGGTCATGCTTGTCAGCTGAATAAACATGAAAAGAAAAATATATTTATCTCATAGTGGCTTTTCTTGGAATATGAGTGGGGCTGTTGCAGTGTTCATTCCAGAGCAAAATAGGTCAACTCCGTTAAATATCTCTTTCTTTCCCACAACTCCAATAGTACTAAGAAATCACGTTCCTGAAAATTAAATTAAGTACTGGATTTCCTATTAGTTGTGCAACAAGCTTAAGTCTGCAAAAATAAAATAAGCTCTACCTTCTGAATTTGTCTTGTAATCGGGTACTACTGTTCCAGTTAATGAAAAGTTAAAATACTTCAAAGTGGTAAATTCCTGTGGCTTTTAACATCTGATCTTGCTTGCAGAAGTAAGTAAACCCAGAGATCAAAGAGAACTGTCATACATTGATCTTTCTTTCTGAGACTCTGCTTTTATAAATCCATAATGTTATAGAATGGGAAATGCAAAGCAAAATGTATCCCCCAGATGCACATTAGCTTCAGTTCTGCTAGTAACAGCGTTTGGAAACCTGCTCGCTCTCTGTGAATCATTGTCTTAGGTGATCTACAAAGGTGTAATTTTAATTTTTTTTTTTTTTCTTCTTAACCTGTTCTGGCTCTATATGTGTTGGTATGTATTTGAGGCATATACCTATATACGTAAAATTTTACGTGGCCAGTCCCTGCCCTCTCCCAATTCCTTTTTAACAGNAGTACTTGAACATCATGCACAAATCTAGGCCATTTTTAGGGGAGTTTATGATGTAAATTACTATCTTTTTCAATGTGTATGCAAATTATCTGCTTCCAGGGGCTGTGTTTCTTCTTTGACTTTGATCTGAAACAAGGAAATACTGATTGAAGTAGAAGAAAAATATTGTATGAAACTTATGTGCTTAATTCTGCTTTATGCCATGCATCAACAAGGGTACAGGGTTTTTTAGTATTTAAAAATTATAATTTATGTGCTAATCTCCCTTCCATCTTTCTATGTAAGACTTCAGTATATAATTTCTTGAGCAAAAAGTTATTTTGTAATTCTGAGAGCAGTGTGGGATTTTTTTTTGTTTGCTTGAGGCTTCAATATTGACTGGATTTCTAGTATAAGAATATATATTTCTAAGTGTTTAGATCTATATCAGAATCCTTTCACCTTGGACATTTCTGGTGTTCCATATTGGCTCTTTAATTTTGTACAGCTAAATTCAAAACTTTGAGTTATGGTCAAAGAATCCCAGCTCTTTGCAGAATAAAGGGAGAGGGATTTTGAAGGATGGAAAAAAATTCTCTCTGTGTATGTTATAGTCTTCTTTCCCTTTTCACTTTCTTTGTATTAAGTATTCCAGTCCCTTTTCTCATACGGAACATTTCTTTGTGTCTTTGATGCTCTATATCTGCTCAGGTGCTTGCCTGCCCAGTGTGGCAGCACATTTCAGTATGTTGGCTGTTAACACAAAAGCTGATGGAAAAGCAAGAGTCATGATTATAAGCCATAAACCACCTTTGTAACCCCAGCAGTGCTGTGTAAGCCAGTTACTGTGGCCCTAAGCTCAGGCAATTGTAGTGGTCCTGTTTAAAAATGTTGGCATAAGGTCCTGACATACAATTCCTAGGCATTTGCTTGTCTAATTAGTTTTTTACTAAATCAGACTGAAAAGAAATGAACCATATTCTGTCAGTTGTCCTGATGATAAATGAGTAGTGTTGTTTTGGGGTAGTGATGCTTTAATGGCCTGTTCTGAAAAGTTTCTGGGCACCATGTTAAATTATCTGCAGTATGAACTTCTATATACAGATTTTATTTTGTGTCTTCTGGACAATAACTAAAGATTTTTGAACAAGGCTTAATGTGAGCAGGTGACTTTCATATTTAACTGAAAAGCAAACAGCTTAGACCTGACTCATAAATGAGCTTGCAGTTGTTAGCAAAAGACAGCTTTCAGCTTCTCTGTTCTTTTAGGCAAGCTGCTATAAAGTTAGGATAGAAACTATTAGGGAATTCATTTTTCATAATGTAAACTCTTCCTCAAAAAGAGTTGACTCTGGTGCATAAATCCAGTGCCTCAAAACTGTAAAAGTGATGAAATAATTTCATGAAGAAGTTGAGTCTTAGTATTTAAAGTTCATCTGTAAAACTTTTATGTTTGCACTTCGCATCTACAAGGTAGAATATTGATCTTCAGTTTTTCACCATGTTTGCACCATGGCTTAGCAACTGTAATTTGTTCTATGCTTTGTGCTAGCTAAAGTTTATTTCTGGTCTCTGAATAGGTAGAGGCAAACCACTGGCACTACTTAAGCCTGTATGATAGTGAAACAAACATGATGTCATGTTAGGTGATCAGCACACTTGATCACTATGATTTTGCTTTTCTTGAGTGTAATGTGAAGTTGTAAAAGCTCGCAGTGTGTACTGTACTTTTTGGTTGGTGGAGTCCCTAATAGTAAAGCTTGGTCTGTCCAGAGAGTTGACCTTTGTGTGCTGGATGGCATATCTCAAAATGCTGGCTGAGCTGTTTCTTAATAAACGAAGCCCTAAACGTTGTGGCCTTTACTGTGAACCTAGGAAGGAGACTGCACATGGAATTTACTTTTTAAATGCCAAGATATCTTCAGCTATTCTGGAATATGAAAGTGCAGCAATTCTTCTTTCCTTCGGGGAACCCTCCAAAAAGTGGGTAAAAATAAAATTTAAGAAACAGGTTTTTTTTCTAAAATCTTGCAAACTTCTGAATTGTACTTAGGAGTTCGGCAATAAAAGTAAGAAACTCATGCCTTCAAGAAAGGAAAGGAGCTTTGCTGAATTTTAAGGGTCTTTTCATGTACCAAACCGCCTCATTACGTTTGATACTATCATTAAGTATTATCTTTCACTTACTATGATCTGAGTTTTCCCTTACATAATCTTCTGAGGTCTCTTGGTGAGATGCTGAGGTAGGACCTGATAGCGATACTGCTGTCTCCCTTCTGTTTGCTCTACATGTCTTTTCTGTGGGAGAGACGTGGACAGGTCCTGCAAACGTCTGGTGGAACAGAGTCTAGTGTAATCCACAGCCTGGGGATGAATATGTGCCTCCTTGAGAAGGCTTTTGACACAGCATACAGTGTAGCATTTCTCCCCATGTTGAATACTGGCTTGAAAGGAGAGGAGGAAGTGAGTGGATACGCTGAGTATTTTACCCTTTGTTTCTTTCATTTCTTCAAGTCTGTGTATCTTGAGGGATGCAGCTGTCTGGTCAGTGTACTGTCTGGGCTTGGTTTTCCTGCTCTGCTGTGAGAGAATAGAAGGTAGGGAAAGGTCTGCCTTTCTCTAGTAACCTCAGTTGTGGTAGGCTGTTCAGTGACTTAGTGAACATGTATAGGCTCAGCAACTGGTAAGGTGTCCAATAGGCTCATGTCCAATTGCCTATTTTTCTTTACTCTTTCATTTTTTCTGGAGAAGCTGGAATCCTTTCCTTTTCTGCAGTCAGATGGCTTTTCAAGATAGAACCAGCTGGAAGAGCTTGCTGCTGTTGGAGCAGTTGAATTTTAGATAGAGTCACAGAAGAATTTTATTGACTGAGACAGTCTTAAGACCCTTAAGCTCTGGGTTTGAGGAAGGTTATAGTGCTGAATTTTATGCAGACATTCTGCTGATCAGGCACTTTGAGATTTTTATGCCAGCATCACCACATTTCATCTAAACACTTTTGTGATTGGGTCTTTGGCTGTCTTAGAGGACCATTCTCTTAGCAGTGATGTTAACAACACCTACTGCTGTTGTGAAGACACACATCCGTCTGTTGGCTGGCAGAGACTGCAGCCTCACATGTTGAACATCTCAGGATGTCTTTCAACAGTCTGTTCCTGAGTATTTCCAGAACCTTAACTAAATGAGGAGAATGGGACAGAAATCTGAGATCAGATGGCTGTTTTATGCTTCATTATAAAAATAAGTGGTTTACGGGCAGTGCATAATGAGCTGCATACCCTGAGGTCACTGTTCTGGAGATAAAACACCCGGCAGTGCCAGTCATCTTATGAGAGCAGTAAAGAGAAGCATATCTGCAATATAAACTAGAGAATAATGAAGACTCAAATAGTAATATGAAAGTATAAAAGAAGGATTAAACATTAGGAGGTTTGGATTGCTTCATGCCTGACTCTTATTTGCCTCACAGTGGCCTGGAGCTGCTTCCTTTCCTGTACTTAGAGCAGTAAATTAATTTAACTTCTGTAGTTATGGAAAGTAGCATCCACTGTGGAAGCATAGCAGCTACCTGTGAAGGAAGATATGTGCCCAAGACCATGGATGCAATAGTCCATCCTGACTGAAGCTAAGATGCCTGTAAAGGGAGACAGATGAGCTTCAATCAGGCAGGCAGGTAAAGGATGGAATTGCCTTTTCTTCTTGCTGATTCCTCTTTGCTTCCTGCAGGCACCCAGGAAGTTTCTCCTCTGCCTGCCACTTTGGGGAAGGTATGAATATGGAACCAGGAGCCTGAGCTAAGTTGTTAGGAACTTCTAAAGATTACTGTTTTTATGAAATGCCATTACAGAGAAAATATGTGTTAGTTGTGGTTTGCTGCTTGAGTCAGGATTTCTACCAGTACTGTATTTTTAATGAGGCTATAATGTGTGTTTGAAACTACAGCATGGTGGTAGCCTGGAAGAGATTTACAATCCTTCACATTCTTTAGCAGTTATTCATGGAGAGTCCATTGTTCCATGTTATTCTTGTGTGACCTCCTGGTATGCTGGCAGTGTAAGAGGTGAGACTGTAGGAAAGGCAATTTAATTGATAGTCTTTGTACGGGGCGTGAACAAATGTGGTGCAGCACCCTAAATCTTGCTGCATGCATACAGTTCTGCACCTTTGCATCTGCAAAAATAGATGAAGCAATAGTATTACCAGGGAGAAAATGTGCTATTTGTGCTAGCTCCTACATGATTTTATAAAATAAGAGCAAGCATGTATGTATTTTCTATCCATTTTCTTTGTTGGAAGGTTGCTGATTTCATTGTCTTTGGACAGCATAGCGTGTACTTGTTAGAAGAAAGAATTCTGGATCCTAGGTTCCCTGGATGGGAAAAACTGTGGAGGCAGTAGTCCTACAGAGTAGATCCCTAACTGAAGTCTGGATACCTTAGTTTATGGTACATTTGGGGTTCATAAAAAGGGCCTCAAAGTGTTTGGTATTATCCTTCCTGAGGAGGAATGTGCTGCAGAAATGTTGCATGGAGTTACTCCTTTGTGAGTGACTTTGATAGAGTATGCTGCTGATTGATTTGATGCTTGTAGTCTTCAGGAATCCAAATATTAAAGCTATATTCTGCCAAATCATTTGAATACTTCATATTATTATTATTATCATTGTCATCATGATGCAAAATATGGTCTGTCTTTCCCAAATAGGTAAGGTGACATCTGAGTGTTAGACGGAGGAAGCTTAGTGATTGCTGAAGTACAAATGGCTGTGGCTTGGCTTTGAGATTCAAAGTTGTCTGCCCTCCTGTCCATAAGCTACTTATTGTTACCAATGATTTTTTGAAGTTGCTATGCAAATGAAGATGAGGTCACTGAGAAACCAATTTGTGTATCCCAGCTGCTGTGTTTTACTTGTATTTTTATTCTAAGTTCCAAGTGGGGGATGCATCAGTCATGGTTTAACCCGAACAGATCACTAAGGACTACATACCTGCTCACTCACTCTACACTTTCCCACTGGAGTGGGGGAGAGAATTGGAAAAAAGTAAAGCACATGGGTTAAGATAAGAACAGTTAAGTAATTGAAATAAAGTAAAATATAGTAATAATAATCTTCATCTTGGTTTAAGATGATTCAATGTTTTTCTTTTTTTGTGAAATAGTTTTATTAAATAACTTTAAAATTTAGTATTAAAGATGTCCAGTTAATACAGCAGTTGAACATAACTAAAAAACTGGGTTAACTCCCACAGTGATATGTAGTCACACAAGTCATAAATTTCAAAGCTTTTAGCACGGCATGTTTTTCCTAGTGGAATCTCGTTAGTATGGCTTAGCAAGATTGTTTTATTTGAATTTCAGGCTATGGCTTAGTGAATTACTGCTATCTATCAGAATCAAAGAAACCAAATAAAATGAAGTGAAACTGTACTGTAGGTGATAAAGCTATATCTAAAGGAGATTCTATTTCTGTATATAGGTGAAACTAAAGAAGTGTTCCTAATGTCATGTTAGATTATTCCAAATTGCTTCTCCTTATACTTGAGAGAACCTGAAAAATTATATTGTGTGGTTTAAGAAAAAAGTTGTCTTGGGCCTTCCTTGTATGTATGACATGTTTGGTGCCAACATGTTATCTGTTTGAATGAAAAAATTGTTGGTTTCCAGACAACTTTGATTCTGTGTCTCATAATTTTATTAGCCTTTTCATGCCTTGTGCTAGCCTTCAGTACTTTAAAATAAAATGTTCATTTTTCAAATCTGTGCTGTTATGTGTTTTAGAGACTTTATGTTTCTATAAACTGACAAATTTCTAAACCATAGAAAAGGCAGTATCTTTGCTCTCTAATAGCCTTAGTTTGTTTTCAGATTTTGAAATGGCAAAAATGCTTCTGTAATTTGAAGCTGCTGGTGTGGAATTGCTCTAAATGATAATCTCTGTAACTGTACGCAGATTAAAGGACTATGTGTGATTTAAAACTTTTGCCATTGACTTAGACAACTTATTTTGTTTTATGGAAGATGTAGGGTTTTATTATTTTGAATAAGAAGATGTAACCTTGAGAATACAGTATGAGGCATGGTGCTTACTTGAAATGAGTGCACAAAGCTGATTTACAAGTCAATTAAAAGTGCAGCTGCCTTACAGGCAAGAGATATCAAGTAGTCCCTGATAACAGAAGGTCTTGTCTTTCTTTTGACAGCGCTCCCCTTTCACTACTGGAAAGTGCAAAGAAAGTTGAAGTAAGACCCTAATACAATGTGAAACATCATGGTAGAATTGTACTTTTTTTTTATTAAATCAGGTTACTTTAGGAAAATATTGTATAAAACCCTTCTCAGTGAGGGATTACTACCACCTTGCAGACATTGTAATGCTTCTGTGCTAAGTCCTACAATGTAGACATTTAAACGAAGCTTGCATTAAATTACTTAGGAGATTCATGGTGATCCCAATCAACTGCTTTAATTTAGTATACGACTAATCCTTGTAATTTAGAGAGTTTTAAGTCATACTGAACTCCTTAGGAACTGTATGTAAATCTCTGAGGTGATATGATCTATAAATAAATCTCTAAAAGCCATACATCATCTTTTGCTGGTGATTTTAGGTTTTCTGTATGACGGTGAAGAAACCATAGCAGCTCTAAATAGTTTGTAAAAAATGCACTTGTTGTTTAGATTTGGATGCTTTTTACATGTCTTTTTTGTGGTTCCCTACACTTATATACTAATGTCTGTTCTTTCAGATAAAGTGTGTGATACATTCTGCTATCATTTCTTTGCCTAATGGGATTTAATATAGGATTTTTTTAATCTAAGTAGAAATCTTTTCTTCTCTCAGCCATCAATATAATAGTTTTAAATAGCTGTTTGTTTAATTGGAAAAGCCTGGATAAAAAAGACAGGATGAGTAAATCTACTTATTAAGTGTATGTTTTACAATGGGGCTGTTTAGAATGTATGGACAATTACTTGCTTAGATTGCACAAAGAATGAAATAGAGGGGTGGAGTATTTAAAATGATCCAGTGTCACCTGTCCGGTTACATTCTCACATGGTCTTCATGGTTTTTCCTAATTGTAGTACTACTTAAAACCATCAGACTAAACAGAAAAAAAATCTTTCTTAGGCCGGATAGTGCTAATAATCCCTTCTGATAATGACAGACCTGGGTAAATTGTCTGAGACTGACAAATGGCTGCTTAGGGATGATTTGAAATGCAGTGGAGGCGCTTAAAATTACAAACATGGTTCTTGAGTATTGTCCTTAACTACAGATCTCTGCCAAATGCAGATTAGATTGTGCACCCTTGCACCCAGATATTCTTACTCTTCGGATATTTCTTCTGCTAATTTTACTAGTGAGGCTAAAGGAGAAGCATCCCAGTCTCTGAATTCTGTGTTAGATGATGAGGGCAAAACTATAAAGCTATCAAATAAATCCCTTATTCTAGTTCACTTTCAGACGAGTTCAGGAAAAGGGTTTTTCATGGTAGCTATTGTTCGGCAACTGCGCGTGCTGTCTTTCTCAGCACTGAACGGGAAGAAAGAGATCAAAAAGCCCTTGTCTGCAAGGTCTCTTGTGGCGAGGCTGCATTATTTAAAAACTTAGGAGCGTGTTAAAGGCAAACTCAGGAAAAACCTGCATTTTCTGGATGTGTCTCTGCTGCTTGTTAAGCTTAATTAAAAAATACGAGGAGATGGACCTACTGGTAATTATTACTAATTTGTGCTCAAGTTCACACGTGCACATCACTGGTACATTGATCAAGTAAAGCATTTCTTTTCTCTATCACACTGTAAATTAACAATGCAATCCCTTCACATAAATAATCTTGCTTTCATCTTGCATTGATTTATGGATCAACTTCAGCTCCATTACATGCTGAGAACCTTTTACTCCAAGCTCATTTCATCATGGGTTTCTCTCTTTTGTTTTGTACCTGCCTGGCATAAATATGTTGTGATTCCCTTTGACATGTTATTTCTAATGAAAGTGATGCTGAATTTGAAGCTTTATGTGGCAAAATTGATTATTTTATATTTTAATGGTCTAAATAAAGAATTATAAATTGAAAATAATTTTTTACTTATTATGTATGAAGATTATATCACCCATTTTTATGAGGTACTTGTGAACTACTGTGTCTGGAATGCCTGGTTATACTTAACATTGCTTACCAGTTCTTAACACGATTCTTACTAGAAAGCTGCATTTCAAATTGGTCAGAGGACTCAGTTAATGAGTAGGAATTTTGTAAGTTTCTGAGAAGGTCCCTCAAATGCTGCATTATGGTCAAGAAGCTCTTGCTGTGCTTGAAACAATGTTTTTTCAGAGTGGTTTTTGATGGGGAGCTAGTCAGTGGAACCAGGAATGTTTCAGCTTGCATTTTTATTTTTAATTTTGCTGTAACTGAGAGAAAAGAGAGACCTAATTGAGCATGGATGGAGCAGACAGACTTGAATAAACAATTAGTTTTCTGAGGCTTCCAATGTGATAGAATAAATGAAACCTTTATAGGTAGTCTAGGAGCTCATTGGTGAATGTGAATGGAAATAGATTTTATAAAGGACTAAACTGCTTTTGTTTCATTAGTATTCATGGTATAACAAAAAAACCACACAACACACCACCTCTTTCCAGAGTATATATATTCTCCTCTGAATTATTTTTTTGCATGAGACAAATGATGATGGTGTCAACAGCTGATGAAGATAAATAGGCTTCTTTCTTATGTATTTCAATTTTTCTTTTTCAATTGAAAGTGACTTTGAAATTTAGTTTTACTAAATTTTCATCCTGCTAGTTATAGAGCCAGAAAAAAGTCTTTCTTAAGAACCTGTGTATGAGCTGAAGCAGTGGAGAGGTTGGAAAAAGGTGTGCATATGGATGCCTTCGTATGCACAGAGCATAAATACTTATTTTCATGCATTTGTTATGGATTTCTTGACCTGTAAAATGGATTATTAAAATAATTAAGGATGAAAATGTTCCCTGTAGTGTCTAAAATATCAAAGTTCTTTTCGGTTTGCTGTGTAGCTAATTCCTGCTTTCACTGAGAAGGAAATACTCAGTGTGGCTAGTTTAATATCTTTATCTAGAGCAGAGCATAGTGCATAGCTAATGCTGCTAATGGCTCTGCATGCCATAATAAGAAAATGAACACAGCTGTAGAAAACTGAAGAACGAAAAGCTGCCAAAGACGTGGCTTTATCCAAGGGAAGGTAAGAAAATAGTACTGTCACAGTATTAATAACCTTTGTTTAAACTTGGTGGTTCCTACTATTCTGGCTGAAAACTTTGTTTTCTTTGTTCTCTTCCACTTCTTAAAGTAGATAAACCACTGAAAACAAAACAACTCTCTGAAGTGTGTGCTTAGTGTTAGGAAGATGTGACTTTTGCAGCTGGCTCTTCCCTGCCCTGCCAAGTAGTTTCTTTGAGGGGGCGCAGTGGGGGTCAGCCTCCTGCCCCACTGCTCCACAGTGTCTGCAGGCTTTCTGGAAGCCTCAGGACTGATGTGTTGATGCCTGCTCCTTAAACCTGCAGTGTCTTGTTGTGTCTGAAATTGTGTGCATATGTGTGTGGTTTTTCTGCTGCAGGTTTCCAGCTCTTGTCCCTTTGTCCCAGCAAAGGTGTTTCCCAGACCCCAGAGCTGCCCACCAGGTTTATGGTTGGGTTGTGTCCTTGATTTCCCCCCAGACTGAATCAGAGGTGCTTCTGCCAGCTTTCTCTTGCTGCCTCCTGGCTACTCTTTGGGTCTTTTGCAACAGGCAGATGTGGCAGTAGTGACAGCGCATTTCAACACCACGAAATGCTTTTTCCTGACAAGATGGCCATCAGGACAGGGGCAGGAAGGGAGTATCCTTCCTGCTGCATAGTAGTGGCACGCACTGCTGCACATCTGGGCAGCTAAGGGTGAGTTTTCTTTTTTATCTTCTTTTGTCAGATTCCTTTTAAAAACTATGGAAGCAAAGGTAAAACATGAGCATGCTTCCTGATGCCCAGGCAATGCTTAGAGGAGCTGTACCACTGCAGAAAGTGGAATTTTTTTTTTCCACATGATACCCTTGCAGCAGAGCTGAGTGGGTTTGGCAGACCCCTGGGACACTGCTTTCTGTTTTCATGCTTTTTTTTTTGTTAACTTCTCAAACAGACTTCCTCACAGAATCCGCTGTGTGGATCTGGTCCCTCTGTGTCCTTCCTAGTAGGGCTGACCTGTTGAGCTGCTGCAGCTTCATCCTGGCCTGTTTGCAATGCTTTGGCTTCACTTTTTGGAGAGTGCTGACCGTTTTTCCTAGTTTGGAAATGATGTTTTTTTGTAAGATGCAAAAGGCCTTAGCACATCATGTGAATTCCTGTGAAGATATCTGTATGACTGTCAGAATAAAATAAAAAAGAATTGATGTTACCCGTAAGTAAAGTGCCCTATGTGATCCCTTTTAACCATGGGTGGAACTGTATTTATTTAGAATTGTGTTCTGGTTTTTGCTCTTGTTTTTAAGGACTTACACAAGGTCTGTCGAACCTGCTATATGTTAATCTTTTGATGTCTGTTAAAGCTGGGTGTGTAAATCCAAGGAGACTAAGGGCAGGCTGAGTTATTGGAGGCAGTGCCTTCAATACAAATACTGTTGCTTCCTTTGTTTCCTGGAAAGGGAGCAGTCTCTCTCTGAGTCTGTGTGTACAGATGCAGCACACAGGAGGCTTTCAAGAACTGAAGGACTCTGTCATATTGTAACAAAACTGTTCCATCTTAACAAGGGTAAAGTAATAATTGGCTCAGACAGCAGTGCGCATGCATATTTATAGGCCACTTTTTGGCCTTGTAGAATACTGTAAAGGCTGTGCTTCATTTTCTGTGCAATCATGTGTAAATATGTTTCTGAAAAAGCAGTGGATGCAACCTGATTATTTTTTAACATATCCATAGCTGATACTTCAAATTTGTCTCAGTTGTATTTATTTGCTTTTAATTGACTAGATATCAGATTTGTTTTCAAAAAAATAACGATTGCTTTAAATGCAGATTTGCATTTCTAGAATGAGTGGGAAGTGGGTAGCAAGAGAATGTGGTTATGTCTCTATTGATCCTTAGCAGAATTCTTAAAATGTTTTTTTACTACCTAGGATATGATAGGTAAGATGCTATAGGAAAACATCATGACTTTGTGTGCTCATGCCCTTTATTTATGCAACATCATGTGTTCAGCATAATAAACCAGGCAATTTTGAACAATGACTTAAGTTATAAGCATTGTGTTTCTGCATATATGTGGGCTGTTTAATCAATAAATACAACGATTAGAAGTGATGCTTTGTGAATTGCAGAGCTTTACTGTGGGTTTCTTCTCTTTTACTTGGTAAGGAAATGTTTGTAGTGCTGGTTGCAGGTTGCATTCATGTGTAAATCAAGTGTTGCTGTATGAATGATTAGCAAATTTCCCTGTAAACAAGACATTTTCTGTCTCTAATCCTTTTCAATCCACAGTGAGCCTAGGATCTTACTTTCTGTCCATGCTGTAGCTGACGGGCTGGTGTCACTGTCCTAACAAGGAGACTGGAGGTCATGGGGGGAAGTGAGATAATCCAAGGCTTGAAGTGTAGACTAGAATGACAGATGCCACTAGGCTGGAGATCTAGTGAGATCTTTCAGTCCAAGCTGAACAAGACCTTTCTCATGGAGAGACAATGCTGAATTTAAGATATGTGGGATAAATAGTGATCTTCCTTCTTGATCTGTGGTGGTGGAAAAACATACCTGCTTGTTTTTGAGGAACTGTGGTAGGAAACGGGGCAAGAAATGGGATCTTTCCTTGTACACTGAAATCCTTGTGGCCTGTTGTGACTTCCTTTGTATCCGCTCTTCACCTTCATTATCCATGGCTTCTTGGAAGTGGTGCTAGTTTTTGGAGAAGTTTCCTTTTATCTCTGTGTGATAAGTTATTTGTGGCTCTGTGTTCTGCAGAGGCTGCTCTGAGACCTGTGAATATTTAGAATAACTGTGTAGTTCTCCAAACCCTACTCAAAACTAAGGTGGATTAATACTGCTTGTAGGTAAAGGGAATGTAGAGTATTTCAACTATCAGCTCTTTGAACTGGAGCTGTTTAACTGTTGACAGTCTTGTTCAGCTGTTGTGTTTGATACAGGTTTGTGGAGACTAATAGGCAGCCCTAGATTGCTCACATTGCACCCACAAGCAGAATTCTTCAAAAGCTGATGTTGTTGTGACCAAAAGCAGTCGACTCCTGTGTGCTGCTGACATGAGTTACTGCAGGACATCGGTGAAAATTTGGTTGCACCTCTGCTTGTGATGGTAAGAGAGACTGCTCTGGTATCTATACTACACCACTGTGACATTTCCTCTTCAAGTCTAGTTTGGTTCTGCTAAATTCTTGTCAAGAATCTGGAGTAACTAAACTGCACTATTGCTCTTAATTGATAAAGTGTATTTTTAAATGAATTCTGAGATGCTTTTGGAAGGTATGATCCTATCTGTTAATAAGATTATATTCAGTGTTGCTCTCTGTGTCAGTGCAGATAATCAAAACTCATGTATCTGTGCCAAATGTAATTAGACTTAGTGAGAGTATTTAAATGATAAGAACATACCTCTCCCCTATGCCCAGCTGAAGTAAGTTTGTATTGCTTGCCTCAAAAAAAGTCCTTTACTGGGCTATTGTGTTCCAGCAACTGTGCTTAAAGTGCTTGCAAAGAAGCCAGACAGAGAGGCAGCATGCTGAGAGGAACCCAGTGTAAATAACATGAAGAAACAGACTGATGTATCTCAAAACAGACTACTAGGTGCATAAAGAGTTAATCACTGTTGAACTAGTGGTAGGTCTTAGCATGTGGCATAGCTTGTGTTTGAAGATGCAAGAGACGGGAGGGATTTGTAAGGTTTGTGGAGCCATGCTCCTGTTTAAGCATTTAAACTTTACAATGAGAGTTTTTACTGAATGACTGAATCTCTCTTCAACATCAAGGAGGCTTCTACACTTTTATCTGCATAAAACTGGAGCCTGATGCTTTCTTGCTTCTTTAAACATTTGTGATTTGGCATATTTCTTGACAACATATTTACTAGAGTAATTGTCTTGGGGACTTTGGGTTTATAATGAAGAAAACTCTGAACAGTAAAACTACACTGGATATTTTCTGCTTTTGATACACTACATGCGAGAGTTTTCAGGTAATGCATCTCTTTTTTTGGATTGGTGCCTGACTGGGGGAGACATAAAATGGGTGACAGCGCGCAGCCCTTTTGTGGCACCTTTCGGACTGAATATGCTATAGAGCATGACCTGAGGTAGAGAGAAATGGTGCTGCATTCAGGAGGCAGAAATGGAATTGCTCAATAGAACATCTTTGTTCGTATTTTTAAGACTGAATATTTGACCAGTATTTCCCGGTTTCTGTGGGAAGTAGAAATACTGCCTGTGGAGCAATTGAGGGATGTTGGGAGTGAAGTAGTTTGGACAGTAAAACCGTTGCGGGCGTTGCACAAAAAAAGTGGAGCTGATCAGACAAGTTCAGTACTCATTTCAATATAATTTTTCTTGGAAAAAGATACTCCATGTTGCAACACATCTCAGCAGCCCAGAACAGCTTATTTTCCTCATTCTGGTTTATCAGTGTGATTGTGTTCTCTTAGCTTCATTCACCTTGTACCACATATTTTCTCTCTGAAATGCATTTTCTTTCTGACTGCCTCACTCCTCATTATGTACTCGGCTCAAATTGTGCTCCTGAACACTGATGCAAGGTCTTATTTTGAATCAGTTGTCATGTCCTTAATTTTCATAAGGACATGTGGGCTGATGTACTTGATGTGACTATTTGATGATATAATTATAAAGCAGAGAATTCATTCTAGCTTTAGAATAAATACATGATGGTAGATAGGTGGGTTTAATGCTATGAGGTTTTAAAAAATATTAATATAATCCTCTCTGAGTAGGTGAGCTGTTAAAAGTCCATAGTACAGTATGAAAATAATTTTCTTCAGAGGAATGTATCTGATTCTATTCACACAGAAAATGAATAGCTTGAAAATATAGAAAAAAAAATTGTTTGAGAACAAATTGATTCCTGTATAACTGGAGAAGACTTTCACTCAAATTCCATCCGCGTTTCTATAGGATCTCTAAATCTACATATAGAAGTCTATGGTAAGGATATTTTGACATTCTGTTCTATGTAGTTATTAAATCATTCTCCTCTAATAATACTCTCTGTTCGTTTTTGTAAGCTTCATAGGCATAAGGGGAGCAAGTAGGGTTTTTTGAAAGCTGTCATCTCCTAAATTTTACAGGGCTGCTGTAAAAATGCATCATACCTATGACACAAGCAAGCAGAATTTTTTTTTACTAAATGTATGGAAAAAATAGATTGGAAAAGTAAATGTAGAACAGTATGTTCTTCATAGGGTCGTGTTTGCTGTGTGTTTTCTGTCTTTCAGAGTGCCTTTGTTGAGAAGATATTATTTAATGTTGGGGGAGGAAAGCTTTTAAATAAGTTGACTATCCATGCATTGTGAATATTAACAGCAGAGACTTGTGGCATGATGTGCACTAATTAAAAATCCTTCTCTAAGCAGCCTGTATACACACTAAGGCTAACTTAACCCCCCCTTGTCCTTGAGATACAGGACACTCAAACAGACTTGGTTTCACAGTTTTCATTTTTCACCGTTCTCATTTATTTTAGCTTAAAAAAACCCACCCTCTGTTATCCCAGTGCTCCTGAGGTCACTAACATTTCTTTTCAAAGGGTGTTGAGAGAAAGGTATGGCTGCAGTCTGAGCGCAGTAGTAAGACAGTGGGCAAGGCATGAGATAGCCAGATACTCAAGATGTAGCATGAATGTGTGTCTGCTGGAAACTGCCTGCAGGCATACAGCTCCTGTATTCCCTGCAACTTGCTGTCAAGCAAATTTGACTGATGAAAAAGGGGAACCAGCCAAACCCTGGTTATCCTCTTGTGTTTGCATGCCATGCAACATCAGCACATGTCCATGGAGCTACTAAGTATGAGGTAAATACCAACAGAGTGATGACTGTGGATGGGCAAAACTGAGTGCTGAGTAGAAGCAGCTTAAGTAAAATTATTTAAAATATCTCTGGTAGAATTTCAGTTGTCTTCTAGATTGTTGCTTTAATGTTGCCCTGTGGACAGCATTGTCTAGTCTTTACCATCTAATAAGATGCACAACCTGAACTTTCATGGTGTTCATGTTTCCTGGAGGTCTTTCAAATAAGTATTAACAAGTTTGAATAGGTCTTTCTATTACTTGCTTATTTGAATTTGGTGAAATCTTCTTACTGAACAATTGTAGCATCTTTTTGACTGAATTAACCACTTTGTAGGATTTGAACATGTAACACATTATGCATCTTCAGAACTGGCTTTGTATTCCAAGGAAGTGGGATCTTATGTTTTCTGTTGGTTTCCTTGGACTTGAATGTTCTGCCTGGCAGGATGGGAAGGCAGTTCCGTTGAGGGCAGAAAGCCTCCTTGTCTACTGCAAATGCTTTTGCTTGAAGTGAGGGCTATAAAACCTGTTCTGGTAACATGTTGCTGTCTAGAGAGTGGCACAGGAAAGGAGCTTGCAAGCCTGGATACTTTCTGCAGTCCATTTCTTTCATATTTCCCAGGCATCCAGACCTTTTATGTCAAGGCTGTTAAAGGGTATATCCTTGTCTACTCTTCTTGGTTTACTGCAATATCAGATAGAATGTACAGACTCCTGTCAAATACATGTTTTACATGCCCTTGGGTTATTCTGGTCCTTTGGAAGCAAAAGTGAGTCTTGGGATAGCTTCCAGAGATGCTTTGTTGATGCATGTGTAGTTTTTTTCTGTGAAGTAGGAGTTGGCCATCAATATGAAAATACTAAATCTTGTACTTCCACTACAACTTTTTTACTACAACTAAATCTGTTGCTTCTTTGTAGAGTGAGACTTTAAAATGCCTTTTGATGTGATAGAGTCACTTAGCAACAGGGGGATACCTATGTGAGAGAATTCTGGCAGGGCGTTGCTATTAAGCCTATGAGCTGATGGGGGCTGATATTTAAACTGCCTTAGCTCATACTAACATCATACTTTTCTGAAGCTGGGATAGCGTCTTAGTTATCAGTTGAAGATGTAGATGGTACTGTACTATAGTGCTGTCTTAAAGTTTCTTCTGAAACCTGTGAAAATGGAACACAGCTTAATTGGAAATAATGACTAAATCAGACTGTGTGTTGTGGAATGCACAAGTCTATTAATTGTGGGAGTGACTTGAACAATCACAGAATACCTGGTTAAAAGAGGAAAAGATGAGAAGATGGAAGATGCACAATTCTGTTATGTTGGCTTAAATGCTAATGTGTAGGGAGCTTAGTGCATGTATTGATTGTTTTTTTCCTTCTGTGGTTTAAAAGTTTGATGAACCTTAGTTCAGGAAAAAAGAGATTTAAAATGTGGTTGGTTACTTTGAAGTGTGAACTTGTTTCAAGAAAGAGCATGAATTTTTGCCAGTAACTCACCTAAAACCTTGATGGGTCATGTCATCTTCAGATGCTTGGACTAATTTGGAGTCTAGAACTAAACAATCTGTGGGATTCATCAATCAGTAAGCAGTTTGAGTATTTGCTTTTAGACTTAGATGAAAGACTCACAAAATTTTTGGAAGTCAGCTGTCAGTTGATTCCTTTTTAAAAGAGTAATTTGTATTTAATTTTTAAATTCACCTTGTGAGGTATCTTAGAAGTTGTAAATACAAATATTTGTGATATGCCTGTATTTGTGAAAGATGAATAATAATAATGGTTAAGTAAATATTCTTTGTGACCCCAAAACCACACAGTTTAGGAAATAGCTAAAGGCATGGGCTGTGAGCTAATCAAATACTTAAGTGTTTGTTGTGAACATGAATGAGTCTTAATATGCTGAAGAAGCAGATTCAGAAATCTGTTGCATGTCTCAATGCTTTAGGAGTGTATATACACTTCCAATGAGCTGCAGATTTGATTAAAGAAACCTTTAAAATAAATCCCAAAACAATAACTAATCTGAAATACTAAATACATAGGGAGCTAAACATGGGATTTAAAATGCTTTGTAGGGAAGATGGTACATTGCTGTGGGATTAACTGTAAGCAAAAATGGGCTTTGCTGTTCAGCTTTGTCAGTGTTTCTGGTGACCTTGACTCTTTCCTTTCAGTGGACAGAAAGGACAGAAGGAGTCAGGTATGCACGTGATGTGTAGATTTTCTGGCTGATCAGACTCAGTACATGAACTGTAAAAATATAAGACTTATGCTTGGCTTCCTAAAAAACTGTAGTGAGAATTAGGATTTAAATGTTACAGAAAAAAAATTTGAATGGTTTTTCAAAATGATGACACAATGCCACTGCAGCACTTACAGGAGAAGGATGGTTGTAAAACTACTTCTGCTTTGCAGATATGCATACCCTGCTTTTTCCTACTTTCTTTGTATTTGCTCACATGCATTTTGTCTTTTTTTTGTGGATTTAATCAAATGCTGAGATATTATGGTGTATTAGCAAGACCAGGCAGCTAAAATGTTGTGTGGGAATGATGACAGGAACCCAGTCTGAAGAATCAGGATCTGTATTTCCGCTTAACTTCAATGTCAGTGTAAATGAATGAGCATTTTATAAACAGGATAATTTAATTTTTTTCTGACTGGCGTTGATAGATCTGTTTGTTACTATTTCCCTGGACTGGGCAGTGGATTATAGTTTGTTGATAGTGCAGTGCCATCTAGTGACTGCTGACATGGGTGTGAGGAAAAATTGTCAAAGAAAAACGTTTGAGGGGCTGGTCACTGGAGTAGGTTTCCAGATCAGGTGGTTCACACCTGCAGAAAGGCTGCTTTATGGAAGGTTGAGTAAGTTGAACTATGATTCCTTGTATCTTGAGAGGGGACATCTGTGAAAAATGCTCTTTGTGTGTGAGTGGTTGGAGATGGTGTGAACTGTTCAAGAGGAGGATGTCTTTCTTTGACAGCCAGATACAAATCTGGTACTTGCAAAATTTTTCTTTTCAGTTACTGAATTTGATACCTTAAGATCTTTGGAATCTTTTTTTCCCAACTGCTGTCATAATCTTTAGTTGAAAGTAACTACATTTTTCTTTCAATGAAGATAAGCATTATAACAGTATAGGTATGTATTTTTTTTCTTTTTCTTTGCAGCTTGATCACATATTATCACCTCCACCTATGCCTTTCCGAAAATCCAGCAGTCCTGAAGTGTCTTCTGGCCTTGGAAAGTCTCCTAAATTTAAGAGGCAGTTGAGTGAAGATGGGAGACAGCTCAGAAGAGGAAGCCTTGGAGGAGCTCTGACTGGTGAGTTTGAGGCATGTGTAATGTCACTTGGAGGTTTTGAACTTGTGGAGCTGATGGCACCTTGACTCTGGTGTTTGCCTTGTGGCTGAACTCTTTGGAAGAGGTGTGAGCTCCACCTGGAGTGTCCATAAGTCTCTTCCAGGTGGGTTCCCTTCCTCTAGTAAGATGAGTAATGTTTGAGGTTCTGCCTTTATGGTCTGCTGATAGGTGGCCTGAAAATGGCCCCTATCATGAGATTTGCATGACTATGGCATTTGTCTTGCTGGCTCCTGCATCCATCCAAGGGCTCGCATATATCTTGTTTCCTCAAGGAGTTGAAGTGCATGGGTGGTCCCCTTAGACTTGATTTCATGAAAGAAAATGTAATCTGGCCTCATTTATGTTGTGTAATACTCACAGGGGAGGAACACCATTACCAACTAGCCACAAGCTGGGGACTGCAGCTTCTCCTCTGTGGAGCCATGCAGAGGTAGCAGGATGCTTGAGGAGAGCTCAGGCCCTGGTAGCATCTTCCAGATACTATGTGCTGGTATTGTGACTCTGTACTGAGACCTCTGTAGTGGTGATGGTCACAGAAGAGTGATTGGTTTTGATTATGGAGCGAATCGAATATAAAAAAATAAGGACTTCGTGTATTTCAAGAAAATTAATTCTTAAATTCACTAGATTTTGAATTAAGTATCTTCCTAAAGTGCAAAATGGCTAATAGTTAGAGGAGTTTGTTTTACTTGGTTAGAGGAACAAAAGATTTCAGTAAAATTTCACAGATTAGGAGAATATGCTGAATTGGAAGGGACCTACAAAGATCATACAGTTCAACTCCTGGCCCTGCACAGCACCATCCCCAGGAGTTCACACCATGTGCCCGAGAGCATTGTCCAAACACATCCTGAACTGTGTCAGGATTGGTGCTGTGATCACTTCCTTGGGGAGCCTGTTCCAATGCCTGACCTGTGAAGAACCTTTTCCTGATATCCAACCTAAACCTCCCTTGTTTCAGCTTCAGGCCATTCCCTCAGGTCCTGTCCCTGCTCACCAGAGAGAAGAGATCAGTGCCTGCCCCTCCACTTCCCCTTGTGAGGAAGTTGTTTTATCTGTCCAAGTGATGTCGATTGGTATTAGAATCAAGTACATGAAATTTAGGTTAGAGGAAGCTGAAATGGTGTTTACTTGAGATAGAACTGTCCTCTGTCTCTAAATTCTGTGAATTGTTCGGAGTTGTTTTCACCTGGGGATGAAAATTGGTTCCACAGTGGATAGAGGTAATTCTTCTGCAGTAAGCATCTGGAAAGTACTTTTAGAGTATTTGCTTTTCTCACTTCTCTTCTACCCCTTTCCCTAAACTTTCCCTGGAAGAATCTCCAAGAAGTTGCAGCAATTCACCACCTTAAAATCACCTACAAGGCTTCTGATAAATGACAAATAATTTTGTCCTAAGGAACCTTAAGGAACCTAAAGAACTTAAAAAAATTAAACTGTCTCACACTTTATATGAAGGAAGAACATATGCCACTACAGGAATTTCTTGTATCATATCATCACATAATTGTTGCTCTGATTTATAGTGTCACTAGGGTAAGATTTGTCATTTCGCTTGCAACTTCATTTTTCTCATGAGTTGTTATGAAGCTTTCAGGAACAGTGTAAGAGTATTTATGATCCATCTGGGCTTTCATCAAAAATAAGTGGCCTGCAGCAGACAAATGTCAGTTTTGGTAGCCATTTCCGTGAACTCTCTGGCAGCCCTGGAGTGTTACAGCTCTGAAAGCTTGGAGTGTAAACCAAACTACTCTTTTACTGAGACTAAAAACTGCCAGCACAGTAGTTTTTTTCAGCAGGAGCTGTTGTGGTTTTTTAATTTTGTTTTTGTCTAGCTTTAAAGTGGAGTGGTGGTCTTTAAAAATTGATCTTTGCCATATAAGCTGTGTAGATAAAGAGGAAGAAGACAGCCTAATCAAAAACAAACGTAGCAATTGTGCTCTGCTGCCATAGTCTCTAGTCTTTATCTCTATGCTTGAATTATTGCTTGAGGCCTTTATAAAAGGAAATGGATATGCTTTTTGTCTGCATGCAATATGTTGTGCAGGGTTTCATGTCAGGATTTGGGGATATTGTGTGCAATGATGTTAAACTGCTTTATTACCAATGCACTTTAAATGAACCTGAATACCCTAGGGCTTTGGTATCTTAAAATAATTTAAATATCTTAACAGCTTTCGTGATACTGGTTAAATTAATCAAACTCATTCTGATGACAGAAAGTTCTTTATATTCTTCAGGGATTTTTTAAAAAGTGTTTTAAAGAAACCACTGCAGATAGAGAACAAATTCCTAGAGTTGTTTCAACTGTTCAGTAATCTGAAGTTAATAATTTCAGTGTTGCTTTGGTCATGTGTTTACATACCTTTTTTAACATACTGAAGTTTAGGCTTTTTTTAGATTTCTTTAATGCTTAAGAGTGGTTTGCCATTCTGGTTTGAAACTACAAGAATCACAGTATCATTAAAAAAAGAGGGAAGAAGTGGAGCACAAGAAATCCTTCTTTTAAAATGGTGAGCTGGCATGTGCTTGGTAAGGGATTACCTCTATGTTCACACATTTCCTCCAAAATTTATTTAAGTCTTAATGTTTTTGAAAAAATATTCCTGATCCATAAAGGGGAAAAATATTTGGAGGCCTCTTATTTGAGAAAGTTTTTCATCTTTAATATCACTGTTACTGGTTACTGTCTTCCTTTATTCTTTCTTCTCTTGTTACTTTTAATATGCTTTTAAGTGCTAGCTTAACAGTGGGTATCATTGGAAAATAGTTCAAAAAGTATCTTTGCAATAATTTACAGTTCAGTCTCTGACTCTGCTGTTAAAAAAAGTGCAACTTCTAAGTTACAGGAGGTGGGAGTAAGTGAAGCAAGAGACAAGACTCCTAGCTTGCAAACTTGCAGAATAATCTTATGCTGTTGTGTGTTTCTCCCTCCAAGTGTTAGAAAAGTGAATTGCACT
The DNA here is from genome assembly GCA_013398075.1 of Notiomystis cincta. Classification (NCBI taxonomy): domain Eukaryota; kingdom Metazoa; phylum Chordata; class Aves; order Passeriformes; family Notiomystidae; genus Notiomystis; species Notiomystis cincta. The sequence goes on along the minus strand of VZRX01021042.1, from coordinate 111,102 downwards.
CTGCATGTTACTTTCCCTTTCCTTTGGCTGTTAAAAACACAGCATTATTGAGCCATGGAGCATAAGCAGTGTTAACAATGAAAACAAACAAACCAAAATTTATTTGTTAATATAAACCAGGATAGTTCAATTCCTGCAGGGCCGAATGCTAATAGAGGTAAATAGATAGGGGTTTTATCTTTGGGAATAGATAAATGAGTTTATTGAGCTTTACAGGAGGGAATAATATTATGCAGAACATAGGAGAAAAAATAAAATCTATATTGTTGCAATATATTGAATGAGACTTGCAAAACCTGAAAGATTACATTTACTGAGAACCTACTATACTGAATTGGCTGAAGTAAATTACAAAACTCTTTATATATGAATACGAGAAAAATTGAGAATGATGTGCTGGGTTTTTCCAGTGGGAAATCAACACAAGGGAGAAGAGGGTTGGAAACCTGCAGAGGTGGGATAGAAACGGAAATTATTTTTGACGCAACTTCAGGGAAACTAGAGCCAAATTTTTTCCCCTGAGTTGCACAGTTTTAAACAATTGAGCAACCACATGTTTTCAGTGACAAGCAAAGCATGCATCTCAATGTTTTTGAGAATAAATCTACTGTTGCATTCTGTTGAAAATTGCTACACAGCCACTGATTAAAGATTGTCCAATAAAAGAAGTGAATACTGGTTCCTGGAGACAGCATGCTGCTATATTTTGGAAAAACTTCTTCAATATAATTGTTGCAACAGTACTGCTTGCCTTAATGTTCATTGCCAAGGAGGAAGACTTCTGGAAAAACAGAGACTGAGTGTGGAATGAAATGAGTGGCTAGCAAATCTCCCTTAGTAGTTCTTGTGAAGTCCTGTTTGAAAGAAAGACAAGATAGAAAATAATATTTCATGACTGTGGTTGCTAAACATAAGCATTCATGAGATAAAACAATCTCAGAGTAAAAGAACTTGAATGTAATTTATGACCAATTAATCTTTTTATTTAAAAGGTCATGTTTCCAACGGGTTATAAAGTTTTGGGTAACACAGTCACATTATAATCAGTATTTGACTTTTTCTCTTCTGCTGTGTCCCCTTCCCTGCATGAACACATACCCATAACTGTGCTTGCCACACCCTTTGGGAAGTAAACTGGATCTTTATAAGTTCTGCTTGTGCCATAGAAAGCGTAAAAGACAATCCTTGCATAGGGTGTTGAACTGCAGGTTAAGCCTTGTCACAAAGCTGAGCTGTAGCTGCTTTTTTCATAGCCCTAGGTCAGATAGAGGGGGGAAAAAGGGATTGCTTCAGAAGGATGCTGGTGTCCTCTGGGTGTAGGGGCATTGGAGGCATGGTAGACAGAGTTGAGAGGAAAGTATGGCTAGGTGAGATCAGCTGTGTTATTCTTGGGACAATAGACATCTGTTTAATGCACATGGATTTAAAAGCCTCTTCCTTTAGCCTTAGATTGCCTTCTTAAAGATTCCTAATGGTGCACAGACTGGGACTTTAAAACTTGTTTCAAATCAGGAGAAAAGATGTTTAATTAAAAAGCTGCTTTTCTGTGGTGGCTGGTTTTCTTGATCTCCACAAACTTCAAAGGGCTGTCTATAGTCAGAGGGTTTTTGGCTTAAATTGTCTACAGATTTTAGTTTGCTGCGTTCAGAGATACTTAAATAGAATCCATGGCAGAAGGTAATGTGAAAGGATGAGAAATTAAATGAGCTTTTACTGTGGAGGGGGTTAACTTGGCAAATCACTCAGACAAGCAAAACAAATTGCCCTTACTTTCATATCCCAGTGCTGCTCCTCGCTTTGCCCCGAGATGGGCAGTGCAGCCCTGTTCTGTCTTCTCAGCTGCTGTGCAGCATTTGGAGATGGCTATCTCCCTTTCTACTTCTGAAAGATACGAGAACATACATCTGGCAAGAGTTCATATTTTGGAGAGTGCTGCAGCTAACTCAGTTGTTTCTATACTGTACTGATAAGCTCTACCGTTATATATAAGGAAAAAAATAAACTTTGTTACATATAGTTTGAACTTCTTATCTTGTCTACTGTTATCTCATCAATAACTACTTGAAAAAGACTTCCTGGTGAGCTAATTGTGTCTAACTGTGGTAAGGCTGTTATCTTCTAGGCTTATATTGATCTTACACAAGTACAGGTAACATAATACATACTAATTTCATTGTATAGAATCTTTAATCCTAAAGCACTCTACATTAGTAAAATTACTTCATGTTCTTCTGATCATATATTGTCTACAGATCATGAAGACCTAAAACCAAAAAAAATCTCGTGATTTATATATTTTTTTCTGTAACGTTCTTGCTTTGATCAGCTTTCCACCTCTGAGTCATCAGTCATCCAAATATGCTCAGCAATTATTGTTATTCCCGTATAATTAATCTGTGGTTGATTTGAAATGAATCTGGGGATTCTCAGTCTGCTTTTTGCTTCAGAGATTCATCACTCTGCTAACGCTAATTAGCAGAAAGATCAACAGCTTTATGGACCATGAAAAACAAGCTGTTCTCTTATCCATGGGTTGGCATGTGCTGGCAGGACTTGGAAGAGGAGGTTTTCCCCTTTCATACGGAGGAGCAATTGGCAGTAGCAGAATTTTCACAAACATTGGGCTCTATAAATTATCACTAATATTGTTGAAAATGGAGATTAGCTCATTAAGTCTTACAGTGCCAACTATTTGGTACAACTTGTTGAATGGGGAAGATCGGACTTGTACAATCATGTGACTTGTACCTTGAAACCTGTTTGGGAAAGAGGCCTTCCCATTATATACAACTGCTTATCATAACGATGATATGATTAGTTTAATGGCAACATTTTAAAAAGGATTATTTCTATTAATGGTGGAAGTGTTCTGTATTTCATGTGTACATAATCAAAATTTCTTCCTTTTATGGAAGAAATTATGCATAATTACACCAGGAATATACAAATACAATACCTGATTAATACACCACCCCATGAAAAGCCCTGTAATTTCATAGCTGTCTCTGGGGATACAGCTTAGTGAACTCTGTTGGCCTATTGCCAGCCCCAGAAGCTGGGGTGCTGTAGGATGCAGGGTAAGAACGACTGCCAGTGCCAAAGCTCTGTAAGATGTGCATTTTAATAAGAAATTTTACTTCCTGCATTTTCTCCCCCTCTCATATCAGAGCAGAAGTATTTCAAAATGGCTTTCATTGTGATGCATGTCAGGACTGGATGTACCCAGTTTAGAAAGCCTTTTTAGCTGCAGCTGCCTGAGGGCTCTCCCCGACAGCAGCAGAGGGAGAGTAACAGCCCAGCCTGGGTGCGAACACCACTGGGCTCCAGGCTAGGAAGGTGGCAAGGTTCAGCAGCCACATGTGCATGATCACAAGCACAACATGCTTCATTCATTCACTGCCTACCCAGACCATTTCTGGCAGTCTTTTCAATTGCCTTCCTCAAAGGTTTCCTTAAAGCACCGTGCCACATGTTAAACTTATTCCAGAATTAGTAGAAAGCGATAGAAGCAATCTATTCTATAATTACACGGCTGAGGAAATGAAGCGTGGAGGGGTTTTTGTTTGTTTTTTTAATGCATTCAGTACAAAGCTGTCATCTCCAGATGAAGTAAATATATTCTCCTATGAAATATGCATTTTTAGATGGTTCTTGGTGTGCTGGTGTCTGAGATGACATTAGGTTATATTTGTCATTGTCAGTTACCTTCATCATTTAAGACTTCAATCAGCCTGCATAGTGGAGTTGATTTTTACTTTCCTGTGCGCCAAGCAAGATAATTTCCATATTCTTTGACATGTCTGGAGTCTGCACCATGTAATAGTCTGAGATGAGAACAGAAGATATTGTATTCCTGTCTCATTATTTTGCCTTTAACTCCTCGATTGCTGCTTAATCGTGCTTGTATCATCAGAACATGAGAAGCCGATTGTTGTTGAGATCAAAGCAAACTGTAGCAGTAAAGTGCCTAATTAGCAGATATGTTTGCAAGCTGCCAGTTTTGAAGGAGGAAGAAATAGAGTTTAACCCTCTTTGGGACACTTAGAAAAGCAGCTTGAAAGTTGTTAAGAGTCATTTGTTATAGTGGAAAAACAAAAAATGGAGAAAATTAATATGCATGTTAAATTTCTGAAGTTTGAGTTGTGTCTCTTTAAGAAAACCCTAAGAGCTGTTGAATTAGCTGGCTCAAGTACGCCTAGCAGTGTAACTGTAGAAGCACAGATGAAAGAACTTGCCTGGACTTAGCTAAATGCTTCTATTTAATCAGCTGATTAACTAAATCTGAGGTCTCTGAGGCTGCAGTCCTGTTGTTGCTAGTACCTGAGCTCATTAGTGCAAAACTGACTGCAGCATATTTATAAATAAACTATAATTGCACATCAAGAACACATGATCTATACTCCTAGAGGCTTAAGTCTTCCTGTTTTTTTCCCTGTGGTCTCTCTCTAGTGGATGTTGTAAAGCAAATGATTTGACCACGCACTTGCTTTCTTCAAATTGGTTGCTTCAGCATAAATTGAATATACAGATAGGGAAATATTTGAGGAGAGGGAAAAAACACTTCCTGTACTTAATCCTTAGAGTGAAGGTTGACAACTTGAGTGGAAATTTTGCAGATGTTTTCCAGTGAAAACAGGAGCAGGATTTTCTATTGGGAAACTTTACCTTTTGTAAACTTCCTATAAACATTATGGGGCATAAGAACATATACATGAGGCAAAAAAGGAGTCACAGTGGGTACTGTAGAGAAAATAGGCTGTTAACACATACTTTATGTTTGTCATAATTGTCATATTGTCAGTTATGAGTTGCTGAGCATGTTCTTCACAGTGCAGTGGGAGATGTTTGTTTCTTACCATAAATTCTGTCAGCGAAATCCCAGATGTTGAGCTTGTGGAGAGTTGTGAGCCAAGAGTATTGGCCACTGATTAAAGCAGTTGTTCACTGTGTTTGAACTGAACAATAGTGAATTTTTGAACCATTGTTTCTGGGATGTAATAACTTATTCCTGATAATTGATTTATAAACAGGCTTGATTCTGCATCCCTTTGTAGTTAATGGAGGCTTCATTTTCTTTTTATATGTATGTATTTTTAGATACAGATCTTCATCCTACTAGTTTATGGTCCAAAACTGGATGTCTCCTTTTCCAGTTCCAATTCTGCCAGTACTGGTGAAATTTGAACGTAGATTTACGGTGGTTTTTTGTTTTTTTTTTTTCTAAGTTCATAATCTCACCCCAAATTTTTGCCTTCAGTGGGCCACATTTATTTCATGCATTGCCAGCCAGAATCATAGAATCATAAAATATCCTGAGTTGGAAGGGACCCACAAGGAACAATGAGTCCAACTCCTGGCCCTGTGCAGGATGACTCAAGGAATCACACCATGTGCCTGAGAGTGCCACTGCTTCATCTAATTTTAGAAAGTGAAACAAATATAGAGCATTTTATGAGATTTATAGTACATCAAAAGTGAAAGAACTGTAGTGAATGTAATAGGATTTTTATGAGAGCTTCTTGTACAAAAGAAATTGTAATTGAATCAAGTGTAATTATAGGCTTACCTGAATAATGTTATGTTTAGGGGACAAATTGGCTGGAAGGAAAATTTCACCTCCTGAGTCAGACTGGGAAAGTGGCATTGTTCATTAACTTCAACTATATGTAGCTGAGTAATATGCAAAACATGCTCCTTTAAGTTTTGGGCAGTAAATGAGACATTAATAAAATTATTGTTGGTTTTGTTGTTTTTCTTTTTTTTTTTATGTTGGTGGTCATTTGAAATTTAAATAAAACTTGTTGATGTAGCTACAATAGAATAGGGAAAAATGCTGAAAAGTTTCCTAGTGATGACTTCAAATCCATCCACTCTTCTTTTACTTTCTGGTTAACAGCTAATGGGAATGATGGGTTTTAATTCCACCCCTCCTCCCTCCCCCCAGATGTGAAAATAGACACTAAAATTTGCAGTGTCCCCATAATTTCCTACAGCTGAGATGTCTGTAGGAGTTCAATTGAAGGCAGTAAAGCTAAGTGCCCTAACTTGAACCTAGTAAATGCTAGGTGGGAGGCTCTGCCTTTTCACCTGGCAGGTGTCTGAACCTGGAGTGAGGCTTCGCTTTTTTATGGGGGTAAAAGTGGTGGTATGTTGCTTCCAGCTTTGGTCTTCACTTCCCGCTTCTCATGCAGTTTGTGAGTGGCAGTGGTGTTATCAAAAATTTGGTAACATAAAAAAGTTCTCAATACCAATGTAGCATTCTTTATTTGGCCAGATGCACAGGGAAATAGCTTTCCCCAAAACCATGCATACTGAGTACAGGGAAGTTCCTGTTTATATACGATATTTTACATACATATTGATTGATTGTCCCAGAATACGATAATAATTTCCCTGAAATCATTAACACATTTTCCCTCCCCTTTATGCATGTGTTCTTCTGTCCTGGAGGTCTCTCTNTCTGCAGTAAAGTCCAGTTTTCTCTTCTATCGTGGCCTGTTGCTGTTGCTCTGAGGTAGCTCATGCTCCTAAGGTTTACCAAAAAGAATTGAGTGTGCAACCCACTGTGCTTGGCAAGTCTGACTTGTCCAGAACATCTGTTCCTGAGGTAAGTTATATTTTTATCTAAATAAACCAGTGAGGCAGAAGCATCTAGCTTTCTGTATTTTTTTAAAATATTCTGCACTTATATCATAAATACCTATAGTGGATTTAACAAGATAATTAATTAAAATAAGTATTTCTTGGCCCTTGTCTTAAAGATGTCCAGGTGGCAAGAGGCTATTTTGAAGGCTGCTATTTCACAGCAGCTAACACAAACACATTGATGCTAGCTTCTGGTAAGTCTGTGGTACACTGTAATCATGTGCACAGCTTTGCTTTGGACTAATTTGTCTATAGTTGCTGTCAGCCTAAATTCAGATTCTCCATTTTACCAAAGTACATGCCTGTCTTTTATTTGCAGTAGTGTAATACAAAACTACTTCTAATATTTAACAAAAAATATTTCTATCAAAAACTTTCAAGATGCCTCCTCTGTATTTATTTTTGCATTTTGTCTAGTTACAAATCAGACTTTCTAGCAGTGTAATCAACATTGTCCTAAGTACTTTTGTAAAGGTAAAATCTTGCTTAGATGTCAAAACATTTTCTTAATCATATGCAATTGTTTAATTATCAGAGACAAAGTTATTTCTAAATTCTAACCGAAAATGGAAGATTTGTGGGTATTAGATTTGAGCTCATTTAGTAATCCTCAGCCATCCTATTATGATGTGCATTTGAGAGAGACAGAGGAAGGAGAGTAGTACTTCAGCAGTAGGAAAGACTTTTCTAATTAGAATAAAGCAAAGCCTGCCTTTTGTGACTGATTTTTGTGGAAGTGTGTGGTTTTAGTCTGCCCTTGTACAAGTCATTTTGTCGCTACATAGCAAGTCAAACAACAAATATGCACATGCTGAACTCAATAAAAGTAAGAATTAACAATGATTCTATTTGGACCTTCGACAAATATTCATTACAAATTAATCTAGATATACAAGAGGTACATTCAAGGGCAAGATGCCACTGAACTGCAGTGATGTATTACCTATATTCACCAACAATGATGTAATACTATTAAAGAATGCTAAATTATTGCCATTACGTAGTCAACTTAAATCACCCTTCAACAAAATGTATTTTGATAAATGTGCTGGACAAACAAGGATTGCATTCAGATATGGGAAGAGATGCTGTTAGTTCCAGTGTTGCTACTTTAGGCTGTCCTGGTAGTTTCAGGCACAGGAAGGAAAGTAAAGATACCAGCAAAGCTTCTGCAGAGGAAGTGGGAGAGGAAGTCAACAGTGACCGTTTTGGAATTGAAGAGGAAGAAGTAGGGGACCTCTATCAGTGGATGACTCAATATCAATAGGTGATGAAAGTAAAATGAACATTACTACCAATGTGTTGATGGTCTGGATGCTGGCAGACCACCAGATATGGTCCAGAGTATTGAATTAAGATGGAAGGGTTGAGCTGGAGTTGAAGCCTTCCTTTCAGTCCCTCATGAATCCCTCATGGATCAGTTCACTTGAAAGGAAAGTAGCTGCTTGGAGCATTAAACTTAAAGGTAGATATGAATGCAGTGTGAAAATAATAATGTATTTCAGTTCCAATTTTTTGTTTAATACTGGCATTTAAATCACTTAACAAGGGGAAGTGTGAATATGTATAAATTAAAGAATTATCAAAGAAAACATAAAAGCAGTAAAATGCATACAATTATGAATGAAACTGTAGCAAGAAAAGTGTAGGAGTGCTATTATGTCAAGGGAAAGGGGGAGTGGACAGTATGAGCAGATTGAAAAATTTTTTTTAATTATTATTGGAGGAATTGAGGGAGAGTTGCTGATTAACTCACTTCGGGAAGGGACTGATTTATTGTGTAGTGCAGTAGTTTAGTGCTATTCTCACTCTCAGATAAGAGATTTATCTGTTGCCATCTTTTTGTCTGAGGCCTGGCTGTTTTTACTTCTTTAGAAAGCATATTTCTTGTATTCCATTTCTATGTTTAAAAGCCTGTGTGCTATGAAAAGATGAATTAGAATTCTAGACAATCTGCTTGCCTTAATTCCAGTATTTTGTGAAAACTGTGGTACCTTCAAGGCTCC
>VZRX01021042.1:62165-74981 GCA_013398075.1 Notiomystis cincta | reverse complement strand
AGCTGATGAGAGGCCCTCGGGCGACAAGCCCAAGGTCATAGCCGGACCTGCTGGCCGCGGTGCCTGCACCCCCGAGACAATCCGTCCCCTCTCCGCGGGTTCTCCGCAGCCGCACACGGGAACCCCGTGGGGCGCGGCTTCTTACGCGGTGCCGTTCCAGCACTACTGCAGGTCCACTCTGCGGGGACGGGGCGAGAACTCGTTCTTCGCGGCTCTCGAGCCCGNCCGGGCCGGGCAGCGGACGGGCACTACCGCGGGGGTGAAAGTTTGGCCGGCGCTCGGCGCTCCTGGCGGCTGCGGCGCACTTTGTTGAACGGCGAAGCCGGGCGCGTCTTCCTTGCCCGGGCGGCTTTGGGCTGACTTTTCCGCTGGCGTCCCTAAACTCTAGAAAACGGCGTATCCCAAATGGAGTGAGGATTATGGCACAGTGTTGGTACCGTATGTTGTTTGAGCCCAAGACTCGAACCGTATACCCTCTTAGGATAATGCGCAAGCCGCTCAAATAATTAAATATGTGTATATTTATATACATGTATCTGTTGGTGGAAAGTGTATTAATAAAGAATATGTGACTTCGGCCGCATAGAGGGTATAGTTACTTTTTTAATATTTCACCAAAATGGAGCACCACCTCAAACTACCTCATTACGGCCCATTGTTCAGAAAGCCCCTTTGCTCAAGTAGCTCTCAGCGATGAATGTACTTCCTTTCTTTTGTTTTCCTCCACATCTGCAATTTCAATGGGAGGAGGGTGAAAAGGAAAGTCTCCATACATTTGGGATCGTTATTCTTAAGTAGTATAAACCCCCATAAAGCGTTTAACATGCACTAAACTTACACATTCTGAACTTTTTTGGGAAGACATCCTTCTTGATCAGTGCTTTCAACTTGGTGCTGATCCAGTGAGACAGTTTCTATTAGATAGATGTACACAAGTAGAATCTGTAGCACATGCTGTTATGTAGCATGCAGAAGTCCAGAAATTCTCTTGGGCCTCTTAAAGAATCCATTATCTTTTCTTTAACTTTTTGTATAACACTTGCCTGTGGAAAGTGAATAACTTTCATAAAAAGATTTAGATACTTTAGTCCGTCCTTATGTCCTCAATATTTTCTATCAACTGGTTGCCAAGTAGGACGGAGAATCTCTGCTGCAGGTTGAGACTGCGGATGACAGCTTTTAAAGGATGTAAAAGTTTCAAGAGGTAGATCTTCATAGCGAACCGGATTTCCTTCTCTTAAACCTGCTCTAATCCATTTAGTACTGTAAACCGGATTTCTGCCTTTTGACAAGAATTGAACAGCAGTCTGGTCTGATTAAGTTATAACTTAAACCTCTGTGTGAAAGAAATGTGTTGAGTTCTGCAGGTGTTATTTTCATTTTATTTTCTGTAACTTTAATGAAAGAATTTTGAATAAATACCCAAAATATTTCACAGAAAGGTTACAGTCACCTGAGAGTATTGTAAATTATAGAGTGGATAATCCAAGTACCAAAGGGGCCTATTCACACTTGCAGTGCATGCAGTTTTTGGAGGTGTGTACTTCATGACTGTCCTGTGGATCTGGTCCCAGAATAGAGAAAATCAGCCAGTGGTCAGAAGTGTTCAGGTTTTCTAAAGGACATACTGTCATTTAGAAAAAGACAGGAGTGGTAGAAATGCTGCTTACACTCAGGTTGCATTCATTAGACCTTTAAAGTGAATGCACCTTCATACTGTCCTCTCAATCCCCTTAAGTTCATCTGTTGCTTTGTTTCTATCTTCATCTGTTGTCCATGGAACTGGTATGATGAACTTCCAAGCTGGAAAGCAGGTTATATGACAAGGAGTGTAGCTGCTGTTTAAGTTCTGTTAATAAATACTAAGTGTCTGAGTTGTTTACTTTGCTGACCTTTTGATTTTATAGTACATTCCGAAATAGTGGCTTGGCTATTTTATAGTAATAGTATATGGTTTTATTATTAAAAGAAAACCTCTAAATAATTCTCCTGGTTTTGTTTTCTGTGGGAGTAATCCATGTATTTTGCCCCTTCTTCTTTTTCATATGTTATTCATACTCTCTTAATAAAGACTATTGAGTATATTCTGAAAGGGATAAACAAAAAACCCTCAAAATATCAAAACCCAAAACACCCCCAAAACCGTCTGTATACATAAAACCTTAAACCCAAACAAACAAACCCCCCTCCAACAAAACACCCACCTCCCCCTCCAAATAGCAGAACAACAACCTCCACAAAATCAATGGGGGAAAAGAAAAGGAAATTTTCTGAGTTAAGACTCCCAAAATATCTGTGCTCTTCAATGTAAGGTCAGATAACTTAATGTCAGATAATTGGTTAGAAGTGGAAATGTTAAAAGCAGATAAAACTGCTTAAAAGCTGTGTGCTTTCTTAGGTGAAGGTGCATTTAAATTAAACTGAAGATAAAATGATAAATAGCATATGTGTAAATTCAAATCCAAGTTGGTGCAACTGTTGGTTTTCTTTTTTCTTTGTACACAGTTTGCTTCAAAGCTTGATTTACAGGACACACAAACCATTTCCTTTTAGACGGGAACCTGATGTAGTTGTGTTTAATGCCTTGTACCATCGTGCTGTGTTTAAAAAAAGCCAGGAAGCAGCTTGAATTGAATCTCAAAATATAAGCCTTAAGTAAATATGTAGACTTGGATAAATCTTGTTTCAGCTTGATATGTAAAAGATTTCTCTGTTGCTCAGGCTTCTGAGAGAAGCTGAGCCTTTAATTTGTTGCAATCTCAATACACATATCTACTTAATGTTACTACAACCTCTTGTGTCCAGTTACTTATGTTGTTTGTATTTACAGAAGAATAAAAGCTTCAGAATCTGTAGTATATGCTCTTTTTCCTGTGAGCAGATTCTGTAGGTTTAATTGCAAAGAACACTTTTTTGGTAAGAACCATCAGGTTAAAATTGATAATTTCTTTCAACTTCTAAGTTTTTAAAGTGCTATTTAGTATGGATTGAAATAACACTTTCTTGAAAATAGATTTGGTGAAAACAGCTAATTACTTCTTGCACAGTATTAATTACATTCTTAATTGCAGTCTGCTAACAGCCTATGTTTGTAGTTGTTTGACGAAGCAGAGTACTTCATACTGCCTTAAACCAGTGACTCCGAACCCACACGATGGTGGATGAAGGTAGCAGGTATTTCCCTGAGCCTGAAAGGATGTGGGAATGTGCCAGAGGCAGCCAGCTTCAGTCATGCTTCCAGTGCCGATTAAGCTTTCACTTTGTCAGACAGATGCTTTGGGCCTTCACTTTTCCTTTTGCTAATTTCAATTCGCCTCTAAGTGGCTTGTAAGCAGTCTCTTGTAAATCGTCGGGTAATTACATGAGGTTTTTTAATTAGACTTGCAGAGAAATTGACCAGCAGCAGAGAAACCAGCTATACTTGAAACCTCTCAAATATCAAAGAAAATGCTGTGTTTATTTCTTTTCTTATCTCTAGGTATATATACACTTTTATTCAACGCTGGAAAATTTTCGTAGGGAATCTAATCCTTTTTTAAATTCAGGGTGACTGCACTGCATTGTTTGCAGCGATATGATTATAGCCAACATGGAAAATTCCACTTGAAAATCTAATACATGCATTGATTTGAGGGGGGAACGGTGTGAGGTAAAACTAATTTAATCACAAAATTCAGACTTACTGCTGTAGAAATGGAAGTAGGCAGTGTAAAGGAAATGTGGTGTAAGTGGAGAGTTGCTATTTTTGTGGAATTGAGGAAATCAATTTATACCAAGTCCATATGTTTCCAGAAGAGATGGCAAGGGGCACAGTCATTATATAACCTTGACCATTCCTTTCTTTTATCTTCAATACAGGAGAAGTTATTTTTGTAGATAGATGTTTTGAAATTTGGTACATAAATTGTCCAGACCTTTGCAAAAAATCATACCTTATGTATTTTTCTAAGTCCTTGCACATTGGCTCAACTGAAAATGCATTTTTTTGAGAAATCAGTCAGAAAGTAAAGAGCTTAATGGAAAAAATGGCCTTATTTGCAGCTCCTAAGCAGGTGATTTCTTCAGAATAGAAGGTTTAATAACAATTGACATGTGAAGTAAAAGGGAAGCCACGTTCTACAGGAGAGGAGAGGAAAAGGGTAGACTGTAACCATCTCTTTTCAAAATGCAGTTGGTATTTGGGAATGTGTTTGATGGGTGGTCTGCTGAGGAAAAAAATGATAAAAATTGAAGAATGTTAGTTGGAATTTGGCCTGGTGTCTCTTGCAAAGTGAAGAAAAAAGGGTGGAAAAGTCAGTCTTACAGATGAGGTTCTGGAAAGGTTCTTAATTTTCACTGGTTTGAATACCGTGTATGTCAGTGTCCTTCTCTAGGCAAGAGAGACCTTACCCATTGTTTCCGCTGGTGCTTCTGTATTGGTGGAAGTGGTTTTACGGTATCAAAGAGGAGTTGTGTAACTGTGAATCAGGTCTGGTGTATCTCTCTGCCTCTCAGTGAGTGTGTGGAAGAAAAAGTTTGTGGAGGGTGTGGAACCAGAGAAGGATTGAAAAAGAAATTTGCAGTTTGCAGTTTCCAGTGGATTCAGTTGAATCAGTTAAGAAGCAGACAGATGTAAATCTTCCAGTGTTGTATGGGAATAGCTATGTATGTGCACATTGCATTCATCCTCTGCTTAGTAGTTGTGCCCAGACCTGCCTGAAAGGGGCCACACTTGCAAACTAAACTTCTCTACATTTACTAAAACTTCAAAAAATGTGACGTAATTGAGCTACTCAGAAGTATTTAAATTATGACACTTACTCTTTCATTTTATGAGCTTATTGCATGAGTAACATACATAGATGTAAAATGTAAAAAAAAATCACGCAAAAAACAAACCCTAAATTTTGTATAACCTTGGTAATTTTTTTTTTCTGGATAGAGCCATATTTATTTTTGAGCCACTCTATGCATTGTTATAGAAAACAGGGCATCTTAGGTGCTAAGAGGTGTGCCTGTTAGAATAGATGTTTTTTTGGCTTAAATAGTGATAGGCAGTGATAGCTGCCTTTAGAAAGCAAAGCACCAGCCTTCTGAGAGGAGAGACACTGAGATAAAGAACATTTTTCCTCCCCTTCTTAGCTGTCACTTGTGCAGGCGTAATAGAGTGTACAATCTCTTGATCAGTTAATTCACCTCCATTTTCCAGACATTCATGCATTGTTACATGTTTGTCAGGTCCTCTAAAACACTGTGTCAGACATATTTTGCTATTATTTGAGCTGTGAAAGCTTTTCTGAAAGGGTTAAATTTTTTTTTACCCCTCTGTCTTTGCTTCTGTGTATGTTGTGGACACTTTATTTCAGAGTCCAGTATCAAAAAAAGAAAAAAAGAAAAGAGAGCCTCATGTTGCATTGAGAGTTAAAATATTTGGCATAGGGCCAAACTTGGTGCCTCTAGCCCATATCACACTTCTTATTAATGCCTTCTGATAATTGTAGCAACATTTCGTGGTAATGTCTACAATATGTCATGAAGCTGACTGACTGTTTTATATTAGGTTTGGAAGGCAAAACATAAACTTAACATTTCTTTGTGTCAAATCCTTTGGTAAGCTCAGTGGTGGAATCTGTAATGATTTGAACTGATCTCAGTTGTATTCTAAGGGTCATAAAATAAAGCGGCTCTGGCATCCTCTGTGTACTCGTTAGCTCCTGTTTCTGAGTCACTTGGCTTATCTCCAGAATCTACTTGTGTGGGATTTTTTTTTTAATTTATTTTTTTCTTTGCCTGTTTTTTTGGTAACAGTAAGAATAAAAGCAGCATGAAGGACAGTAGCGTATTGAAAAGGATTTTTTTTTAAAGTTCCATGAAATGTCCTTGGTTTGACAAATGGTTTTACTTACTTTGTCACAACTCTAATGAAACTAGTAATTGTCTGTATTTTCTTTTCAAGTTTTTTTGTAAGATGCTTCATTTGAATTTGGTGCAGTTTTGACTGTGATGCTGCTTCATGTGTCATATTTTACATAGTGATTTACATTAGTTTTCACCAACTGATAAACTACATTTCCTTTAAAAAGTCAAAAGTTATAGATTTGTTAAGTTAGCAGTTTTCTCAAAATTGCCCACAATCTTTGAGATGCTATTAATTCCTTCTATTAGATTGAAGCAATACTTGCTTCAAATTGCTTGTAACAGTAGCAGTTATTCATTTGAACATTAAAATTACATAAAAATCCATAAGTTATTGCTATGATTTCAAAGCAGAACACTCAATACCGCAATTTCATAATTGTTTTTGATCTTGTTTTCTTGGCTTTACTTTTTTGCCTATACGTGTAGCACTAACTTCTGCAACCCTAACCGTGTCCTCTGGAGGACCCTTGCTTCATCCACTGTAAATCAGAACAACATTGTTTTCTGTCAGCAACTTCTTCAATTAATTTATCTCAGTTTCTAACTTGCATTCCTCTTGGATTTCCTGTGCCTCTTCATTCAAGTCTCCCTTGACTTTAGGTCTAAAGTTTAGTGCTTCTCAGTGGCAAACAACAGCTAGGATTAGAGATAAAAAGGATAGTTGCACTCAGTGTCTGTGCCCTTGAGAAAAAACAAGCTCTTCAGAGACTTCAGCAACTAAACTCCAGGTTTTTACAGTGCATGTTTTGTTTGGAATACTTTGTCCTTTTTGAAGTTCCTTTGTTTTGTGTATATATGCTTGGCTTAGTTTCATAAGGATGTTAAGTAACACTTCTATGACATCTGGGTATCCTCCCCAACCAAGACACTATTTCAAAGCAATGGAACATGTGCATTGAAAAGTATTCCAAAATGGATGATTTTTTAGGCTTTACTGTCAGAAATAGGAGATCCACTTCAGCAGCACTATGTAAAAAAAAATTCCATCTTTGTCTAGGTGCTGTAAAAGAAAATGTTGCAAGTGATTAAATTTGAAGAAAATGTTTCAGTAATCAAATTACAGTCTAATTTAACTAATAGATGACCCATGTTCAGAAGATGGACTTGTTGTAACTGGTAATTCCTGTTATGAAACAATAAATGTTTTTCTGAATTTCACTTTCAGCTGTCTGGAACCTGGAAATAGTTCAGAATATCTACCCTGTAGAATTGACTGAAGTGCATTGAAATATTTTGTGGAGATAATGTGTTCTCATAGTATTTTTAGCCCTAGAGAGCTACAACTTGAAGTGTGCATGGTTTTGCATGTGTTTTGTGTTTGTATTTGAATATTCTTGGTATTCTCTACAGATAAATGATGTTATATCAAATGCAGAAACATATCCGAAGATGTTTTTCAGCTAATTTAGATTCCTCTCTTGTTCTACAGTGCAACTTTCTCTTTCTATGTGAAAAGTAAGGAAGACCTGCTAAGAAGTGTATGAAGTATATGCTTACTTTAACTTCTATTTTGAGTTCTTTTGATGTGAAAAGTTTTTTTTTTTAATGTATTTTATGACTTTGCTTTAAATTATGCCACTAGAAGAATACCATTTCAGTTGCTCTAAAAAAGCCTAGTGGTAGACAAGTTGTGCAGATCCATTAGGGGAATTTAGCAGTCAGAATTTGTGTGCAGAAGAACCTGAAAGTATTCCCCAATCTCTTATGTTTTCTGAATACAACACTCATGAGCACAGCTGGAAAATTTAGGTTATGAGTGGAAAATTGATTTTAGGACTTCAGTGCCCCTTGGGAACACAGCTTTTTGGTTTTAAATTACTTCCAGTTTTTTTGAGATTTTAGTAGATGTTGAGAAATGCAATAAAGGAAGGACTAATATAAATGAAAAATTAGAGCAAATGTTTATGACGAGGTTAAGAGCTACATTTCATGTTACTCTGATTCTATATTCATGTGCTGTTCTCTTTCAGCTCTTCAAGACAGAGTAGCGTGTTTACATTTTAACATGAAAGATGATCACAGTTTATTTGGTGTAAGCAAAGTAGTGGTCAAGTATGGTATATTATTAGACTGACAATGATAAATAGAAGGCTTTAACATTCAAGCATTAATAGCATTTTCATATTTGTCACTTTTACCGTGAGTATTTGCTCGTGTCTGGAAGCAACAGTTCAAAATTGGTTTTAGGACAAGGTGGCCCAAATCTACAAATTTTTTGGGTTGGTTGGCAGCAGAGAAGATCTGAGGTAGAGCATATCACATTTATGGCTTGAGTAGGGGCTGTTACTGCATTTACATGCTTTGTTTTGCGGTTGTGATAGGAGATTTGATCCTTAACAGATGTATTTGTATGAGGTAGCTGCAAAGACCTCGTTGTATTTGACCCTGACCTTCTGAACAGACCAGTGCCTGCTAAACTGGAGCAGCGTCTTGACTGGTTGTTAAGTTATTTCAATTTAATTTCTTAAATAGTAGTTGTCTTTCTTGTCCATGCTCTTAAGACCCCTGCATAACTTTACTCCTGATATATCAGCATAGATTCTTTTCATGAATCTTTGGAATTTGTTTTATGTTGCATGCAATTTGCCTTACCAATAATGCCAAGTTTGTATTTCTCCTTTTTGTCTTCTGGCATTCTTCCTTACATTCTCCTTACAGTCGCAGCAGAATGCTAGTCTTATCTGCTTGAGATAGCAGCTCAGGACTTCCATATTTTTGAGCATTTGTGACAAGACTTTGGAACTGATTTTGTTGTCTCATTTTTTCTGGTCTTCAGGGGTTTTAAAATAGAGTAATGAGAGAACAACCACCTTTTATTGTGCATGCATTTTGTTTTCTGCATTTCTGTTCCTCTATATTTATTTGTGTATGCTTAGGGATGATGTCTTTTAATGGTTTCTGTAACACCTTATGTCCCTTCCTTTATTTTAACAGAAAGAATGGAACTTTCCAGTTAGTTTTTTAGCACTGGTGCAAAATGTAGTAGTGTATGCTTTTTGATTGCCTGTTTCACCCTAAAGACACCTTGAATTATTTCAGTGTAATTTCTTTCTGATGTGGAGTCTATCTGACAAATCAATACTAACCTCTTCTGATGCTGAATCCAGTAATGCTGGTCTGGCTTATAGGTTTGTGAAGTGTATTTTCCTGTCTTCAAGCTCTCAGGAGATACATGGAGAAGATTCAGTCACTTTTAAATGGATGAGTTTCTGCAAAGGAGCTATTCTAGAAAAAAGATCTTATTTAAAGCACTCATTTTTCTTGTATGTTCTCTCTAGTACCACTGAGGAAATGCAGTAATCAATGAGGATCCTGTCAGAAATTAGTTCTTGCCCTTTTCTCCTTCAAAATGGCCCAGTGTTCTTTGTTCAAATGCTGTAATGATTGTCTGCATAGAACTGGACGTGGTTCGGAAGAAGAGGGTAGTGCCATAATGAGGAGTGCTGTTGGGAGAGTGTCTGGCACACTAATGTGTTAGACTGCCAAGCAATTCAGCAAACATGTTAGTTACACATTTTTGTTACTCAAAATTTAACATCTGTAGCTGTGCTGCAAGAATGGGATGCAAGAAGTTACCTGAAATGAATTTTTCCTCTGCCAGTGCTTTCTGTTGCTAACAGCTTAATTGATGCAAAATGTAGTCCTGGTGTTTGGTTTGTGTTCTGTTTGGGACATAGCTTTCAAGGGTTTGTTTTCTTACTGTTCAAAATTGAGCTAACACATGTGTGTTGCTTTATATTGACATGATATCTTGCCTTGGCTTTAAGGATTGTCAGATGTACCGTAATGAGACATTGTTTGTCAAGTAAGTGACAACTTACAACTTTTTTTTTTTAATTCCATAACTATGTAGAAATTTTTCTTACTTAAGCTTTTTCTCTGCTGTGAAATGCCTCTGAAGCAGAAAGAGCTTTCATGATCAGCCTATAGAGCTTGGCTCAGAGCCTAGTTAAGTATTACACCAAAATTCAAAGTTTGGGGCAGTGGGCATCAGCAAGAGATGAACATCTTCCTAGTTAAAACCCTAGAGAAACCAACACACCCCTCCCCCCCAGTAAATCCCAAAACATTTCACACTTGCTTGAATCTAAAGCTGAGAGGGAAGGACTGTGTGTTACAATTTATAACTTAGTCCTGCCCCCACACTTGGCACACGGAATTGCCTACTGTCTGTTGCTCTATTTTACAAACATGAGTAACTTGAATTCAGCGTAATTTGAAGTCATGGAGGCTATGATGCAGGAATATATTACGTTATTTGTTACGTCTTGCACCAGCACAAGGGCTTGCATCCATTTTTGGATGATACTGTGTTGTCAGAAGGGTAGGTTCCAGGCTTCTGAACATCTGCTGTAGTTGTCCATCTCTGCATAAATTGATTCTCATAGTTTTGACATCAATCTGTTGCCTTATTTTTAAGCTACCTTGAGTAATTCAGCTTTTCCACACTGTATACCCTTTAAATGTTCATGAATTTTCAGCATCATGTCAGGTGAGCAGAGTATGTTTTGCTGTCTAGTTTTGTGAATCTTTGTGGGAAGAGAATGTGTGCAACCTCCCTCTCTCTCTGCACATCCCTGCTACCTCTATCTCTTATGAAGTATCAAATTGTTTTAATCAGTTGAATTAATCTTTATGAGAAAAAGGCCCCCAGTGCCTGTAAAGACTACTCTTTTCCCCTTTTTCTTAATTATGAAAAGCTGATTAACCAGTCTGCACCTGTAACATTGAAAATTTGAAACTAATTTACCTTTTGAGTCTCCCTAGATCTTTTGTCTTTTCCTGTTTCCTAGTGTCATTATTGCTGAAACAGGAATAGCATTTCATTATCTCCTTGGTGAGTCGAAACACAGAGAAATTTATTTGTACAAGACTGCAAGGCTACTGGTGACCTTATAACAGATAAGAGATAGCCTTATAACAGATGGAATGTAATAGAAGGAAACAGAGATGCCAAAGTTTTATCTACTAATACAGTTCAAGGACTAAAGTATGAAATGACCATAATATCTGGATGGACCCTGCCTAATCACCAGTAGCTTTTACCAAGCAGGTACCTGATAGAGATGGCCTTGGTGTTGTTCACAGATCTGTTCAGCAGGTAACCAGTGCCAGGAAGCTGTGCATGGGAAGAAATGCTAATGCAGATGTAGCATGCTGACTTTCTGAATGGTGTCATATAATAAACAAAACCATAAATGGATAATGTGGTGAATTAGTGTTGCAGTGATGCTGTTGAAGGTTTTAGTAATGTGAAATGACTTGATTGTGTAGCCATCCCACAATATTTACTGCTTCCTTTGCTACATCCTAAAACTACTGAGCTATCAGAAGTTGAATGGAGTTCTTTGTTGGTGGTATCTTGGCCCCTTTGAGGCAAGAAAGAACAAGAAAAATCAGACCAAACACATCACATTCTAACACATAATTTTTGTTTCTAATTTTCTTATTTGTTTTGTCCTTTCTTGTATTTTTGCTGTACTCTCACAGCTGTATTTACGTAGCCCTCCTAAATAGATGAATGATAACAGAGTAACATTTTAACTTTGTTTTACATTGCAGTAAAAAGAAAGAAAAAAGGAATCTTCAGAGCGTTTAAAAATATACAGTGTAGTGGTTTGGTAATTGAATAGAACAGCTGCATCTAGTGTGAGACACTATAGCACAGGAGGTAGATCACCATGTAAAGAAAAGTAATGAAAAGTTGAGATACAGTCTTAGCTATGACAGCAGGTCTTGGCCATAAGCTTTGCTGTAGCTTTTGCTAAGCTCAAATGCCAGGATGCTCAGGCTGAACTACAGGACACTTAAGGATGTGGCAGGGACCTGAGTCTTGGGGCAGATGTATCTTGAGATATCCCAGGGCTAGTCTTGGGGGAGGAAGCATGTAGAAAGATCATGGTTTGAGGGTGTGTGAGAAGGTACTCTTCAGTGCAACACTTACTAATGTAACAACATTGAAACAGCCTTGTCAGCATTACGATTTGCCCAGCTTGATGTGGATGGAGTTGTTGCTGTGATTTATTTTTACTTCAATGCTGAACACTTGCAAATCTGTCAGGGACCAGCTGTGGTGTTTGTTGGTGAATTCAACTCCTCTGTGTGGAATTTTTGCCACTTGTTTCGGATCTTGGTCTGGCAGCTAATGCAAATGGAGAGGGGAAAAAAGAGGTCAGTGGCCACTTCAGTCTGGAGGTAGAAATCTCTTCAGATAAGACCACACGCTTACGTCACTTGCTATTCTCGCTTGTCTCTTGATACTGCCATTTTCATGAGAACAGCCATGCAGTGAATGGTAGCTGCTCTTTATGGAAACTGCTTTTGGTATCAGCATTGAAGCCTGTACATAGTTGAATTAGCTACCAGCCTCTGCAGCCAAAAACATATTTTCTCCTCTCAGCTGCTCTCAGGCTTCTGTGACTTCAGAAATAAACTATGTAGTGTGTGCAATACTTGTTGCCCCAGTCCATGCTGCTTTTTTTTGTGGGGTGTGTGTTTTCAGTTTTGTGTGGTTTTTTCTTTCCTCGAGGTGTGTGTTTCCCACAAGATTATTTCTTGGATTACTCACTCACCTGTTAAATGAAATAAGTCTCTGTCTCTTTCTGCTCCCACGCCAAATTTCTGCATGCCACCTAACTAAAATACCTTACACAGAATTATTTAGGATCCTTCAGTTTTTCCTTTAGTTGTCCTTGTTGACATGAATCATGTTGGCCTTTGCAGTTTTCTGACTGTAGTTTTATTATGTCAATTTAAAATTGCAACTGACCTGTTCCATTCTGAAGGACATTCACCCTTCAGGGGTATCATGGATCCACTATATGTGCTTTACTGGTAATAAAGCTCTGAATACATAGTCTTTTCAATGTGTAGGGTGTTGGTTTTTTTTTTTTTTTCTTTTGAAGGGAAAGATTGCTG
>VZRX01021042.1:34373-55588 GCA_013398075.1 Notiomystis cincta | reverse complement strand
CCTGTTTTTCACTTTATCTGAGATATTGCTGAATTGATTACAGTATTTACGTACAACTTTTGATACAGGTTGAGTCCTGGTTATGGAAGAAAAGCCCTGGTTTTATGTTTTGTCTTATGTTCTGATTAGAATTCCAAGTACTGTCGTCAGACTGATTATTTCTGTTGCTATATGTGTTCATTCATTAGGTATTAGTAATGTTGACTTCTACCATTTCTTTCGGCATGTAACAACATTAGCAATACTAAGATATCCTTTTGGGGATCTGGGGAAGGGCATTTTGGGGTATAAAGAAGCAAAAGTAAGTCAAACACGCACACAGATACATATATACATACATATATATATAGACACATACACACACATATCAGCTTGTTCTCTTGCCAAGCCACTTTCTGTGTGCATTACTGTTTACTAGAATCACTCTAAGTAATTTCCTCGATGTGTAAAGCCTCAATGTGTAAAGGAAAAACGTTTACTGAAGTGCAATTCTGTGGACATAAGTGTGCTAGGTTTTGCTCCCTCTTCTTACCTAGCTTTTTTCACCATGCCTCAGTGCCCTACTGTGCCTCTGGATATACTTTGTCAAAGGTAGGTGTGCTGTCAAAATCTCAATGTGGTAGCTGCAGAGTAACCTTAGTATTTGCTCTTTTGTTTTGTTTGGGACAGAAGGACCAGAAAGGGTCTTGACTGGTGTTTCTATACTCCTAAAGCCACTGTCCATTAGTTTCTTTGCTGCTGGGAGTACATCCTTAAAGCACTGGTAGCAAGTCAGCAGCTCAGCTTTGCTGGACACCAGCCCAGCATCCAGAGGGGGGCTGTTACACCAGACCACATCATGTTCCACCTTTCCCTCTACGATGACTGCCAGCAGTTTCAGAATGATCATCTGCTTAGAAAAGACTTCTCAGCACATAGTAAGACATGGCTCTGGTTTAGTGTTTTGTTTTGATTAAAATGTGTCTGGAAAGAGAAGAGAGGAGAAGAGAGAAGAGGAAAGAGAAGGGAGGGGAGGAGAGGGAAGAGAAAAGGCAAATAAGAAGCCAGTGGGAAAGAGGAGAAAAACTGCAAGTTCATAGTTCTCCGTGATCTGCAGATCACATAATCTCCCCCCTCTCTGACCATCAAGAGACTGGTGAAAATCTGGAACAGTAGTCTTCTGAGTCCTGTTCTTTGGTAACATCTCACTGAGTGGGTAGTACTTAGACATGGCAAGCCTGTAAGACTAACTGGCACCTGTACCCATCTGTGCTGACAGCCATGCCTTCTCTTCCTCTTCTCTGGTACACATTTCTCAGTGAAGAATAGATGCCATGCTTTATTTCCTAGGATATGTGCCTTTTCTTCTCACCCACAACCCTTACTGTGTTCTTGAAATCAGCTGCTGTGGCTGAAAGAACCATACATATCTGGTTTGGCAGAGGTAGTTTGACGTATTAATTTCTGTTTGTTTTCTCCTCCTTTCTTACATGCCTTTTCCCTTCTTCTGTGCATGGGTCAAACACAGGGGCTTGGATGATGTGCTTTGGATTCATGGAATCATGGAATTTTCAAAGTTGGAAAAGGCCTCAAAGATCATCTAGTCCAGTTGTTAACCCAGCACCACTAAACCATGCCCCCAAGTGCCAAATCCACATACCTTTTGAACACTTCGAGGGATGGTGATTCTGCCACTTCCTGGGAACCTAGTTCCAATGCCTGACCACCGTTTCAGTGGGGAAATTGTTCCTAATACTCAGTCTAAACCTCCTGTGACACAACTTGTGCCTAATATTTCTCTGGGTTTCAAGTCTGGGAATGTCATGTTAACCTGTGGTCAGACCCCACTCAGGTTGGCTCAGCTGATGGAATGTAGAATCTGGATTTGGCCTTGGAAGCTCACCAGAAAATTTTGCAGTAGGGATATTGGCTGATGATTATAGGACAAGATAGCATAGTTTGCTGCTCTGCATGGGACATGTCCTGGAAGTGGACATGAGAAGTGTGAGAAGGCAGTTTTCAACCCCTTTTCTCAGGGCTGTGCTGGGTTACTACTCTATGGGCTGAGACTACTCCAGACAAGGAAGAAAGACAAATCTGTCCTGAAGCAAGTACTGCAGCTGATTGTGTGCTGGTTGGAGGAGAAACCCTGTGCACATTTGGCTGGGGAGAAGTATGACACTGTTTAACAGAAGAGGAGAAAGACTTCGTTCTTCAAAGGCTCATCTGTGTTCCAAGGACATGCTTCAGGCAGTGTGAAATCCTCAGTATTTACCATTCAGATCACTGTGAAGGTAGAGTAGGCAAGTGCTGTTAGCACAGAGCCTCTGAGAGACAAACTGTGTCTTTTTTTTTTTATTCCTCCTTGCTCTTGTGGAGCTGTTCTTTTCCATCAGTCACCTGCAGACTGCTGCTGCAAGTCAGTAGGAATGTCATCAGAATCTGTCTCTCCTGTTGAGTGGCGTGATCACCCTTACCAGTAGTTGCTGTGACAACCTGACCGGCAAGCACTCCGCTTGAAGGAATCCATTTGCAAGGCAACTGATGAAGAAAGCCCACAACTTTCTCTGATGAAATTGTCATTTGGCTGGGAAAGTTGAACTTAAGTAATTTCAAAAGGCAGCAGCAGTGCAGCCTATCTTCACAGTCCTGCCAAAGGCTTAAGCTGCATACTCCTTGTCTCTCTGCAGACACACCTGCTGCAGTGCCTTTTGACAGCCTCCTCTGCCACCTGGGCCTACAGATCACTCATCATTCATTCTTGGGCTATGGGGGAGCGAGGATGCTCTCCTGATCAAGACTAGGAATATGAGTGAGAGTCAGTTATGCAGGTAGTTCCAGAGTAGGGAGCTGTAGAAAGGCAAGCCTGGCAAAACTTCTCCAGCTGCTTGTTTTGTCACATTCATTTATTGCCTCAGGAATAGCTGTCAGTTATTCCTGGTGGTACAGGTGCACAGAAGTCTCATGGTCTTGTTGTTATGCTAAAACAAGGACTACTTTGCCTACTTTTAGACCAAAGATGGCAAATTGCCATCAACAAATCTCACATGCTTCTCTTTAAGCTTGTTAATTCAGCTCTTCCTAGTTAAAAAAACCCACACCCCCCACATGCACACACACGCAACCCCACAAAAACCAAACAAAAATCCAAACCAAACAAACTTGTTACTTTGAAAATGTTGTTTTGTATCTTGGCACTTTAAAGACTGGCGGTATCTCTGTTATTCCTTTTGCCTTCCTGCACAGCAGCTGTTTGCCCAGGTGGCAGGATATAATGGAAGCTCAGGCTGCACAGCTTGCAGGGACTGTTGCCTGTATCAGGGATGCTCTTTGAACTTGGGGCAAGACCATCACAAACTAGTAAAGGAATACTGATTTTGTGCCTACTGTATGTTGGGCTTGGTCCTAGCGTTTAATTCTGCATGTTCTGGGTTCCCTGCAACTGCCTCCTAACCTCATGGTTATGGGAGAATGGTTGTGATTGGGAGACTTGAAAGCCAAGCAGTGTGTCTCATGAGAGCAGGAGCAGTGCCAAGTGAGTCAGAGGACACTGAGGTACAGATTGCCCAGAAGATCCTTCACTTGTGGTCAGCTGACTGCAGTGATTCACTTGCGTGTGCTTGTCCTGGACTCTGATGAAGTGCGTTTCTGGGTCAGTGATTTGAGTGACCCAAAGCAGCAAGGGACATACTGTATTGACTTAGTGAGACTAATGTTTCCTGAGGGGAGAGGATCATGGCCTGTCCTGTCAAAAGAGAGTAGAGTTGTTAGGATACAGTGCTGTGAACTTGGACAGGTATGAGCTCATGTTTGATCTGATGCAAATCAGGGAAGGCTAAACTTCAAACAGTTACAATCATAGAGTGGTTTGTATTGAAAGGAACTTTAAAGATTACTAGTTCCAATCCTCCTGCCATAGGCAAGGGCATCCTCTACTAGACCAGAGCTCCATTCAGCTTGGCCTTGAACACATCCAGGGATGGGACATCTACAAATTCTCTGGCCAGCCTGTTCGAGTGCATCACCAACCTCACAGGAAAGAACTTTGTCCTAGTATCTTAGCACTGTTACCAAGTTTAGATTAAACTTGCCCCTTTTCAGTTTGAAGACGTTACCCTTTGTCCTCTTTCTACGTGCCCTTGTAAAAAGCTGTCTCCCTCTTTGTTAGACTCCCTTCAGGTACTGGTGGGCTGCGGTTAAGGCCCCCTGAAATCTTCTGCGCTCGGGGCTGAACAATCCCAATTCTCTCAGACTTTTTTTCATAGGAGACGTGCTCCATCCTTCTCATAATTTTGATGGCATCCTCTGGACTCACTCCAACAGGTCAATATCCTTACTGAGGATCTCAGAACAGAGCACAATGTTCCAGATTGGGTCTCAGAAGAGCAGAGCAGAGGGGCAGAATCCCCTCCCTGCCCTGCTGCCCACCCTGCTCTGGATGCAGCCCAGGACACGTTTGTCTCTCTGGGCTGGGAGTGCCCATGGCTGGGTCATGTCCAGCCTCTCACCCCCAGCACCTCCAAGTCCTTTTCAGCAGGGGCGCTCTGATCTGTTCATCCTGAAGCTTGATACTGGGAGTTGCCCCAGCTCAGGTTCTGGACCTTGCACTTGGTCTTGTTAGAACTCATGAGATTCCCGTGGTCTCACTTCTTTAGCCTGTCCAGGTCCATCTGGATGGCATCCCGTTCTTCAGGTGTGTCAGCTGCACCACTCAGCTTGGATTTGCTGGGGCTTCACTTGATTCTTGTCTGTCGTCATTAATGATGATATTAAATAATGCTTAAGGACCCCTGAGGGGCATTGCTTGTCACTGTCCATAAGGATTGTGAGCCATTGGTCACTGCCCTCTGCATACGACTTTCCCAACCAATTCCTTATCCACATAACAGTCCACCCACTGCACCCATTAAAGCCGTCTGTCTCCAGTTCAGAGAGATGGATTCTGTAGGGGACTGTGTCAAAGGCCTTAGAGAAGTGCAGATAAATGATACCTGTAACCTGGCCCTTGTCCACTGATGTAGTCACACCATTAAAAAAATGTGAAGTATAAAAGATGCTGAGGCACTGGGGCTTCTGACTTGTCTTGACCTACAAAGCAGGGTTGATTGTCAGATTTACATGGAAGCAATATAGATGCAGTCTCTAAATAGCTTTTGCTCTATTACATTGCATTAATTTATTTACATTAGCTGGTGGTGTCTTGAAACAGAAGCTTAATATGAAGGGTTGCTGATTAATTTGTTTGCTGGAACTTCTTAATGGGTAACAAATGTGGACACAGACAAAGTTAAAGGAAGTCCTCTAGTAGTAATGATCTGAAAGACAAAATAAAACATGCATTTATAAAGCTGTGAAAGTTAACAGTCGAATAAAAATCAATTTGATAGGGGAGCATGGAATTGAGAAAGAGTTACAAGGGAAAGCATTCAGTCAATTTTAAAACTTTTTTTGTATTTCAGTACCGAAATAAAGCTATATTCTCGTTAGACTGCAAGTATAAATTAGGAACATCTGTCTGTAACAATTATGAAGATTACTCAGAATTTTGTTGCCTTGGAAAAAAGCGCTGTAGAAGAATGAATGAAATAAACTCCAAACTGGTTGTGAAGAGAGAAGACATTTCAGCATAGATAGTTTGTTTGCTTTTATGCACATTCTGTTGTGAGTAGTCTATCAATTAATTACAGAGCAAAGTAGTCGTCCCTCAACTCATACTGAACAATTTCTGCTGAAGTTTTTTTAAAAAATCTGATCCTTTCTTGCTTATAAAGTAATTTCTGAATTTAAAATAGTAATTTATTGTACTTTTTTAGCTAGTATATTTTTTCACAACCATTTTCTCTATCTCAGTGGCTCATGATTTGTAATTGCAAAGAAATAATTTGCTGTTGAGAGGCTGTTAAACCGAAAGGTCCCATTAAAAATAATGATGTATTGTTAATAAATAAATGGTTAGATGGATCAGCTGCTATTTTGTATATTTCTAGCCTTCACCTTAAGTATGTTTTAAACCTACAGTCCTAAAATTTTACTGTTTTTTACTATAAAATTAGCACAAATCAGAGAGTCTTATTGTAAGAGTAGGATATTAGTGTAACATGTTCATCACAGGATATGCTGATATAAAAAAAGAAATCATCTAGCAGGCAGGGGAGTGCAGAGAACGAAGCACTGTTCCCTAGCACTCCTCTGTGGCAACAGCTGACAGAAGGTTGATTTGATGGCCAATTGATTGCTAGAAAGTTATGTTTACCAAAGGTTAGAGAGTCTGGCAGAGGTATAAATAGAAATAGAAGATGTGTTACAGTCACACATTATGGATGGATCCTCCCTGGCAAGTTAAGAGTGTTCTCCTTGTAAAATTATTCTCCTGTCCAAGTCAGTCTGTCAGTAGTGTTAAAATTCATTGCACTAGATAGGGTTTTGTGACATTCTACCCCAACTGGGGAAAAAAATCCACAATACTCCCTTTTCTCCTTACTAAAACTTTAGTTCTATACAAGGCAATACCGAGTTATAATTAGATATTTTCAGCTGTTACTTCAGATGTGTGATCTTCATCTCAGTGTTGCTTGCATGCTTCCCAGTTGATTAAAAATAGAAGTAGGTGTGACAGAAATAGTATTATATATATAGTTTGGTTAGAATAAATGCTAGTATGTATGAAAAATAAATTACAGAAATGTAAAGCCAGTCTTAAAATAGGGTTAAATTAGTCAGCATGCAACCTCATTTAAGTGTGGAATGGCTGCATAGTACGGGCACAGAAAAAGGGGTGGAGTTGGACCAAATTGTGAGCTACATTTTGAAATGTCTTCCAAGAACTGGGGTGGGGGAAGTGTTGGGTCACACCAGTGCTGGGAAATATATCAACCATACTGAGATAAGGTTGGTATCTTCAAAAAGACAAGTGTATTTTTTTGCACAGAGAAGTATGTTATTCTCAGAATCATGCAGTTTGGAAAAGACCTTTAGGATGATTATTGCAGTCTTTGACTGACCACCACCTGCTGACCAAGTAGTGCTATGTCCAGTCATTTCCTGAACACCTCCAGGGATGGTGATTCCACCACCTCCCTGGGTAACCCATTCCGGTGTTTAACAACCCATTTCTTTCTGATGTCCAACTTGAACCTCCTCAGGTGCAGCTGAGGCCATTTCCTCTCATTCTGTCTCTTGTTACCTGGGAGGAGAGGCTGACCCCCACTTGGCTACACCTACCTTGTAGACAGGCAGTGGAGAGCAATAAAGTCACCCCTGAGCCTCCTTTTCTCCAGGATAAACTATCCCAGCTCCCTCAGCTGCTCCTCATAGGACTCACTCTCTAGACCCTTAACCAGCTTTGTTGCTCTTCTCTGTATACACTCCAGTACCTCAGTGTCTGTGTTGAATTGAAGGGCTCAGATCAGCACAGGATTCAATATGCAGCCTCACCAGTGCTGAGTACAGAGGGACAATCCCTGCCCTGGTCCTGCTGGCCACACCATTGCTGATCCAGGCCAGGATGCCATTGGCCTTCTTGGCCACCTGGGCACACCCTGGCTCCTGTTCAGCTGCTGTCACCAGCACCCCCAGCTCCTTTCCAGCCACTCTGCCCCAGCCTGGGGAGCTGCCTGGGATTGTTGTGACCCAAGGGCAGGACCCTGCACTGGGCCCTGTTGAACCTCACACCATCGGCCTCAGCCCATGATCCAGCCTGTCCAGATCCCTCTGCAGAGCCCTCCTGCCCTCCAGCAGATCAACACTCCCACTTAACTTAGTCCATGAACTTTGTGAGGGTACACTCAGTCCCCCTATCCAGATCACCAGTAAAGATTTAAACAGCACTGAGGCCAGTACTGAGCCTTTGCGAACCTCAGTAGTGACTGTCTGCCAACTGGCACCATTGTCCCTAAAATTGTTGACAGCTGGTGTGCAGTAAGCCAGTCTCACATACAGAGCCGAGGTATTTGTTTCTTCAATATTTCTGCTTAGGTGAGTGCTGTGTGGTAAATCTGCAAAGCTAACTTCCATTCTTGAAACTTTACACTATAGATCCACTCTAGCAAACAGATATTGGCTACAAGTTACCTAGTTCTCATATTAATTAGTATTCTGCATTCCATTGGTTGAATGATACTCTTGTTTCTCATCCTGATTAGTCTTCATGCTCAGTCTTGATCTTCTTTTGAGTCAGTGGGTTTCTTGATCCATGAGTCAAAGGTCACAATCCTCCCCTGCTGAATTGCCTTTTACCCAGTTGCCTCAGTGTGCAGTTGCTGATTGAGCTTGAGTTCATGCGAGCCTGAGGCCAGGAGACTGTGAACTGGCACTGACCCCTCCTTGCACGAGGCTCTGTGGCACAAGCCAGGTGACAACAGAGAGCAGCAGGAGCTGGTGACTCAGTAGAAAGGCCCCAGACTTGCATGGGGTATAAAAAAGCCCAGGTGGTCCTTTGTTCAGGGTCCTTCCTTTCAGGCTATGAGGCCTGTTTCAGGGGTAAGCCAAGACCTGTTTCAAACCCTCTTCTCATTCCCATTAACTGTGTGAGTGAAACCAGCTGGTTTATAACCCAGTGAAGACTGCACTTGTCCAAGGCGTGGGCTGACGGCTCCCGCAGAACGCTTTGGGAGAAAGTAGGCTCCGAAGGCTTTGCTGAAGGGAGACTACATCTGCAGACTTCCTGTCATCCCCCTAGGCAGATCTCCTGATCATAAGAGGAGATCAAGTTGGTCATGCAGGAGCTGCCTTTCCTAAATCTATGCTGGCTGAGCCTGATCCCTTGGTTGTGCTGTGTGATCACATTCAAGGTCATCTGATAACCTTCCTGTGCACTGGGGTACATCACTATGCATGTACTTTCATTACCTACTTATTGTAGGTAAGTACAGGAAATGTAGCTTGGATGGACAGTGAGGTGGATCAAGGACCAGCTGAATGGCAGAGCTCAGAGGGTCAGGATCAGAACAGCAGAATCCAGTTGGAGGCCTGTAGTCAGTGGTGCTCCCCAGGGATCAACACTGGGTCCAGTCTCCCTCACCTTGTTTATCACTGGCCTGGATGAAGGGATCCAAGGTCCCCTCAGCAGGTTTGCTGATGATACAGACTGGGGGAGTGGCTGATACACCTGAAGGCTCTGCTGCCTTTCGGCTGGACCGTGGTAGGCTGGAGAGCTGGACAGAGAGAACCCTAATGAGGTTCAACAAGGGCAGTGCAGGGTCCTGCACCTGGGGAGGAATAACCCCAAGTACCAGCACAGGCTGGGGCTGCCCCTCTGAGGAGCAGCTCTGTGGAGAAGGACCTGGGAGTCTTGGTGGATCACAAGGTAACAATGAGCCAGCAGTGGGTCCTTGTGGCCAGGAGGCCCAGTGGGATCCTGGGGTGCCTCAGGAAGAGCGTGGCCAGCAGGTCAAGGGAGCTGATGCTCCCCCTCTCCTCGACCCTGGTGAGGCCACATCTGGAGTGCTGTGTCCAGTTCTGGGCTACTCAGTACCAGAGAGAAATAGAGCTTCTGGAGAGGGTCAGTGAAAGGTCAGAAAGATGATGAGGGGTCTGGAGCATCTCTCTTAAGAGAAGAGACTGAGAGAGCTGGGCCTGTTTAGTCCAGAAAGAGAAGACTGAGAGGAGATCTCATCAATGCATATAAATATCTCAAAGGTGGGTGCCGAGAGGATGGTGCCAGACTGTTTTCAGTGGTGCCCAGTGACATGACAAGCAATGAAAGTGACAAGCAATTTCACCTCAACGTGAGGCAGGACTTCTTTACAGTGAGGACAGCAGAACAGTGGAACAGGCTGTCCAGGAAGGTCCTGGAATCTCTCTGAAGACATTAAAAACTCAGCCAGGCATGTTCTTGTGTTGCCTGCTCTGGGTGACCCTGCCTTGACAGGGGGATTGGACCAGATGACCTCCAGAGGCCATCCAGCCCTAACTATTTTGTCATCTTCACTAATGAAATCACCATGGGAGGTACACTGGTGCTTTCCCTGACTCAAATATCTTGGTGGCATGACTGCAGAAAAGGTGAAAGCTGATACAATAGCCTGCCAGTTTATTCATATAAATTAGTATATGAACTGGGAGGATTTTTTTTATACTGTTTCCCCTTGCAGACACACTTTAAGACTGGCTTGTTTCCTTCTGGTTTAAAACCATCTAGGAATTGCAGAGAAAAAACATTGTTGGCTTTCTTTGACTTCTGTTTCATGTTGAATAGATAAATCTGAAGGTGTATCCTTTATTCTTCTTTTATATTTTTATTTTGAGAGGGTCTTTTGGACTAGTTGCACAAGAAATCTGTGCCTTTGGAAGGTTCTTCCCATTAATTAGCAGATATTTCACGATGGAACCTTGCAGGCAAATGTATTAGACAGAGATACAAATTCAAGTAACCTTCACTGATCCTGTTAGACCTTATTAAGCTGGTATAAATAGGATTATCAGTCAAAGGTAAAAGGAAATTTAAGAAATGTAATGCTTGCAGAACTTAATACAGTTGCTGATGTGATTTACTGTAGTTTCACTTGAAACAATCATTTTGCCATATTGGACAAGGAGGGAAATGAAACTGTCTATAAAATGGCAATAAACCAAAAAGACTATCTAGGTCCTAATCTCATTTGATCTAGAGTGTTAGTAGTCCAAATAAAAAACTATAAAATATACCTGACTTTATTGTTAGCACATACAGAGGGACCAGGTAATGATATAAATTGTGGAAAAGGATTTATCACTGTTACATGTTTGCTTTTTTTATGTAAGAAAGATTGTCTGTCCACTGTGCTTTTTAGCTGAAAACTGTGTCTAGGCTGAAACAGTGCTTTATGTCAAGAGTTCAGAAATTCTTACACAGAGTGATACAGCACTGGTCTAGTAATTTGTATTGTTTTATCAATGGTTATTCCAGTGAAATTGTCAGTATTAGGAAGCTGGGGTTGTGCCTCAAGGTAATTGTTGCTAGACATCAGCATCCTCTCTGCATAAGAGATTTTAGACCTGAGATTGATACAGTAGATAGGTGTGTTGTTGCATTTTGGTGCTTTGAGATGAAAATAAAAACAGCAGACTGCTAAGGTTTGTGTTTATATTACCTTTCTGATAAGGAAAGGTATATTTAAAAAGAGAATTGAAATTCCCAAATTACATTTTTTCCCATCTTCTTGTGGTGGATACTCACAATTGAGATTGCAGGTAATTAACCTGGATAACATCAGCAGGGAGAGCAGTAATATCAATATAGATCATGGGATTTTTGTCATATTGTCTTTGAAGAGGTTGAAATCAATTTTTCTTGCTTTGGAGTGTGTGTTGACTAGCAATTGAATATTTCTGGAACAGTTCATGCTGGTGGTGTCCTCTTGCCTACCATATAGGAAGAGGAATAGTGACAATAGCCTTTTGCAGTTCAGCAGCAAACAAGTGAGGCAAACAGGCAGGACAAGGTAGAACGTATAGAAAAGGCCCATGAGGAGCTATGTTTAGATTAATGTAGTTTAGGGGATCTTCACATTTTTTAGGGCATTTAAAGCCCTGAAAAAAACCAAGCTTCATTTGAAATTGAAAAATCAAATACTAGGAGAAACATATGACTAGAGTTTTGAAGTGAAAAAATTAAGTATGTAGTTTGACTACGTTGTTTTCAGAAATGGGATTAATATTTACTTAGTTGGTCTCCAGACAGTCTCTCTTTTTCCAGTGTAACCCTTGCTTGAAAATTTGAAACTTTATTTTCACATCAGTGGAGTATAGTACTAATAAGTTGTGTGGAATCAGATGAACTAATCAAATGTGAATTTATAAAAACTGATTAAAATGTCAACATTAAGCAAAATGTCTAATTTTGAGACTTTCAGTTGCATAAGGGACATAATCTGGAATCATAAACAGAGCAAATATAAAGTATCTTTTTCTGCAAAAGAGATATCTGTTGAAAGTGAAAATATGATGTTTTGTCATTACTGTTTCATGTGATTTTTCTGGATGAAAAAGTGAGTTGTTTGTGCCCTTTGTTTCTGGTTTTCCTCAAATATGTCCCTTATGTGTGAAGAGCAGCTGCAGAGCTCAGCTCTGGGTCTGAGAGGGGGCATTGTGGGCACAGTAGTGCTTTGACCAGATTCTGTCACTCAGTTCCACTGAGCTAAAACTTAGTTGCAGTGAACTTTCCCCTTCTGGCTTGGTCTCCTCCAGCTGATGATTGTGAACGTGTTAAGGTAGAGCAAGGCCGGTATTTGCTAGTGCTGATGCGTCCTGGAAGAAAGACCAAATGTATTTGGACTTTTTTTGCCCCTTCTGTCCTGTGCAGAATGACTAACAAAAACTGTCACAGTCAAAGCCTGAGTGTAGGCAAATCTCTCATGCTGAAGGAAAGCTTAATCATTTTATCTTCAAGTTACTGATTTCAACGAAAGTCAGCAGCGGCTTCTGAATTGTA
The DNA here is from genome assembly GCA_013398075.1 of Notiomystis cincta. Lineage (NCBI taxonomy): Eukaryota > Metazoa > Chordata > Aves > Passeriformes > Notiomystidae > Notiomystis > Notiomystis cincta. Next base: position 43,200 of record VZRX01021042.1, on the reverse strand, counting down.
TAATACAAAACATGATTGCAGCTGAGGAGAGGAAAGCATTTATATTCTTGTGGGCATAATGGTCTTTAGCAATTATGTTGCCAAGAAGTGTTGGTGCTGGCCTCTCTGTCCTGTGGTAATGTTTTTTTCTTTTGCTTTTTAACAGTAGGCAAAATCCTTTGTCGGTATGCCTATATAAAAAGCACTGCTTTCTCTTTTGTGAAAAAACCTACAGATTCAAACAGAACTTAGAGAAATCACCAGCTTTAGTTGAACCATGGGTTTAGGGTTTTCCAGTTCCAGTTAACTGTATAATTGTTTAGATTTGTTCAGGTGAACACTTGTACCAGTAGTTGGCCTTTATGTCTCATGTGACTTTTTTTTCTTTTTTATCTCCTTTTCCCTAAATATATGACAACAGTTTTAAACTCTAATGATGAGAATATTCATGTGAACTTGGCAGCTGGAATCTGTTGAGTGTTGATGTTTCAAACACTTTGCAGTCCATGCATTTTCTCCATTAGTCATGTGGTAATGTACTTTGCCAAGGGGTGAAATAAACTGTAGGACAGCAGGTCAGAATGAAGCACAGATTTTCTAACACTTTTAGATGAAATGGTTTTGCATACTTGGATGTGGAAAGTTCATTCAGAGTTTTCACATGTTTTTCTTAAAGAACCATGTTTATTTATTTGTTTTTAATTGAGCTAAGAGTGCAACAGAGTGGACAACAATCTCTTGAGCAATATTCTTGTACTGTATTTTACTGTGAATTATTTGAAATGAGGAAAGATCACACCACTAGAAAATGTATGCAAAGATTTAGAGAGTTAATGTTGGCAACAGTTGAATTGCTCTCTTCAGAAAGTTTTGTGCTTCTCATTAAAAGGGGATTTCCACCTTTCACTAATTACAGTAGCTAGTCTCCAATAAGATACGCTGCATTATAGTCATAAGGTAGTGGAGTTGATGTGTTTTGCCACTGCTGCTTTTCATGGAGAACGTGAGATCCAGCAGAGATAATGTTGTTAAGCATGGTTTGAATAATTCTTAACTGCATTCCTGCTTCTCATTTGAGAGGGGTTTTTGTGATGATTTGGTATGTCCTTGAAGCATTGAGTATTATGGATTCCATTGGGGTAAACTAGGCATGCCTCATTTTCTGTGCTGATTAATTTTATTTCCATAAATGGTATGTTTGTAGCACTTTTGATTTACTTATTTATTTACTAACTTTCTTTTTTTTTTCCCTGGCCATGTCAGTTTGGTTATTCTTTCCCCAACATATAAAGATGATACTCAAAACTACTTTGAGTGACTGACTCTTTTCAGGTTCTTGCTACTTCCTCTGAAGAAACTGTTGCAGTTCTTTGTCTTCTGTAAGAAAAAACCTGAAACAAACTTGGTGTAATTGTTTTTCTTTGTTTTCTGCTAATTTATTTCAAAATTTAGTTGGGAGAGTTACTGTATTGTATCCTTAAACAAGATTCAAGAATGGAAACAAGGTTCTTTTGCCTACTAAATGTTGTTACCAATCCCACAATTGAAGAGTCTTGAGACTAGTGTATTTCCTAGGAAAGTCCTTACTGTTAACTCATGGAATCCTTCCAAAATGTTTCATCTTCCATATGGATCAGTGCTTTTAATGCTATATGAGAATTTCTAGAATACTATGCAAAGCAAAACACATTTAACTGCTGTTTACTTAGTCGAGTCTAGTATATTTTAAATCTTAATGTTGTATCTGGTTCATCTGTTGGAAAATAGATTATTTAAATTGCTTTTGTATGTGATAAAGTGATTGCTTTCTTTTTATTATATGGTTTTTATATGTAGCCAGTTTGGCATTCTTTTTGATCCAGTTAATTTGCATTTAAATTGATAATGCCTAGCACCTGAATATTCCTTTTACGTCACTTCTCAGAACGCAGAACTGACACAAAGATATGTTTCTCCTTTGAAGGATACAGTGAGCAGTGCCTGTAACAAAAGCAGGGAAAGTTAACTAAGGAGATAAAAATGAATTGCATAGAACACACAATACTGAATTAGACAAAATGTGGCGTTTTCTGTCCAAGTCAATGCTTAAGTGCCTCTTCACTTCTGCAGTATATTCCCATTACAATCTGTGGCGGTGTTGCTAATTTGAGACTCAGAATTTGGGGATGTGAGTGGAATAAGTTACCATAGAGAATAACATCTTTAAATTTTAAAATGCACAATTAAGGATGTACAGAATTAAGAAGCACTGTGTTTTGTGTCAAGGAGTGTTCTCTCTCATGGGACAACTGTGAATGGAATATTCCTTCAGCAGTGTTAACTACCTTCCCAGAGCGTGCCCATGCAGAAGTGGCAATTTTTGTTCATGGAAATGCTTGTGAATAGATGATCTGTGATGTAATTGGTGAGAGTACACAATAATCAAGCAGAAGCCCTGGTAAACTGGTGGCTGTGCCTGAACGAGTGGAAAGAACCTGTAAGTAAGCCTTCAGCTGAAAGGCAGAACATCAGACTTTACTGTAAGGCATCAGTAATGCCTGGCTCCTTGGCAGCAAGTGTGGAAAAGGAAAGATAGTGATCTTGACTTACATTGCCAGTGAAGAAGGTATTGTTACAGTTTTCCTGAGAAAAGTGGGTATAGAGTTGCATCTTGGACAAGACTAGGACTCAGACTGCTGAGAAGGAGGTGTTGCAAACACAAACTCACTTGGATCGTCTGAAAGGAAGAACAGTTTTATAGTTACACCTGTTTTGAGAGAAATCAGATCCAAGTGAGAACATCTTGACTGACAAAGAAAGACCTCAGAATGTTTTCGGCATCTTTTTGAAAGTTGGTTAATCCTGCGTTGAAATGCAATTTTTAGGGTCAATAGCCACTCCTAAAATTCCACCCTGATGTTAATAGAATACCATTTCTGAGGCAAAGACTGACTATTCCTGGAACTAGGAAACACTGTGAGTTGTCATAGAAACAAAAGACAGCTTTGCCAGAGAAACAAACTTAGAGCAGAAGATGCACATTTGGTGTGAGACACTAACACTTGTCATTTGTTGTGGTTGATCTGTCTCCACACAGACCTCACTGCTCTGTAATTCCAAAAAACTGAATGCTGGCAAAGTTGGAAGCAATAAAATAAAAGGCATAACCTGCCGCTGCCTTGCTTAGAAGGTATTTAGAATGGATTAGTGCAATGACTTGATACATTAATCTTATAAAAAGGTCAAGATTAGCTGTAAAAAGCTCTTGCACAGTGTAATACCTTTCTCTGATAGATCGAAACAATCCTTTACTTTGTTATTTGCACTGCTTTCTTTCCTTATTGCCACATCCAAATGCAAGATATGCTGTCATCCCCCAGCTTATCTTCAGCAAAAACATAGTAATTACTTAAGAAGAAATCCTTCAAATTCATTCCTCAAAGCAGTAAGTCTTCCTGTCATTGATGATGATAAGAAGGTGAATTGTGCGCTATTGCTGATTTTTTTTCTTCCTACTGTTATTAATGCAGTGATAATGTTACAATTTTAAGCTGTTAAGATCTAGCACAGGTTACCAGAAAGCTGCCAGATGTTTACAGTTTATGATGGATGCATAGAGCAACAGTGTTAAAAAACCCCCAAACTCGTCATATTAGTCTTATTATACTTAACACCTCACCAGCTGAAGAATGCATAACCGAAATTTGTTTTGAAAAGGTGTTCTTTTCCAGACTACTTTTATGAGGAACTGGAAACTGAAAGACTTCTTGAATATTTAGAGATTGCAGTTGTTGGAAGACAAAGCAGATTTACTGTGGTTGTAAAATCAACCTTGTATTAACAGTATTAGTTGTGTCTTTGTTTGTTTATGAATGTTGGAACTTTTTAATTGTTTAAAATTGTTTAAAATTGAACCCAGTAACAAGCAATAAGTTAATGAAGTTTTTTCTTCCTTGCATATAGGGGATGAAATTCAGTATTTTAAATTTTCTGTAACTTGCTGGTAATCTTTACAAGGAATGTGAAGAAGTTAGTGTTTCCTAAGTCATCTGTTTTGTTCAAATCTATTTGCATAGTTTTGTTTTCTAAATCATATTTGTAGTTGGTAGGGTGAAGGCTTTGACTCAGAATAGAGTTGACTATGTTTTATTTGTTCAGTTTGATTTCTTAGTAAGCCTGAGTATCTGCATGTGATGAAGATACTGAACTTGTGCATACTGAAATGTCTTAGAGGTGTATAGGATCAGAGGAAGAATCATAATTACTGAAATAATCAAAAATCATTGTTCTTGTAAAAAGGTGTTATTGATAGTAAAATGCACAGAGTTTGAACTGATTAGTGACAGCTGCAATTACATTCAGTATACCTGATTCTTAATGCTACATCACAGCAATTTGGCACAGCTTGCACAGATCTCTTAAACTTGAGCCAAGGTTTATTATATTTTGTGACAGTAGTTTTTGAGACACACAGGGCCTCAAGGGAAAGAGTCTCTGGTCCATTAAACCTGCTTTGTGTTATTGCAGTGGAACGAAATATCCCTAAAACCAGCCCAACTTGAACTGGCCAGAGGAGATTCCATGTAGGACAAGGGCAAAAGAGCACAGTGTGATCCTCTGGGGCAGAGCTGATGGCTGAGAACCATGCAGAGTTGTAGCGAAGGCATCCTTTTCTCTGTAATGCCCCAGGTGCTCGCCTGCTAAGTATGTGATCCAAAGGTCCTGACCCTGCTAGGTTTTACCTTCAGCAGTCTGCATGAATTGGATGCTGAGCAATGGAACTAGGGCAGACAGGTCTTCTGGGTCTTCTGCTGAGGCTTCAGGAAGGAAACACTGTACTGCCAGAAACCTGAAGTTGTTGCAGGTCATTTGGAGTTTAACTGAGATCTGAGCTGGAGTATTGCAAGCCTGAAGAACTGAGTGACTTTTGGTTTGGTATCATTTGTCCCTGTTTTAGTGGCTGTGACTAAAACAGCTAGAAGAGGTAGAGTAAAAGTGTCATCTTCAGCTTTTTAGTACGAATAGTGTTTTGTATACCTAGGAAATAAATGATTTCTCTAATCTAACCAGTAATCTAGATGTAAATCCCATGTAGAGCATGTTTATGCTTTTCCCTCCTGTTTTGTGTAGAGCCAGTTGTGGAGCTGTGCTGTACTATTGCAAAGCTAGCATGATGGTGAGCCTTCTCAGGAGGGAGAAAATCTGTAGTGACGTAGCCAATAATCTGTTAATTCCTTTAGGCTGTGAAAAAGTCTTTGGGGTGGGTGAGTCCTAAGTAAGACCCAAAAATTCATATAGGAGCTGTAATAATTTAGTCTGATCTGAGAGAGAAAAATATGTGTCAGTTTACTACATTTTAGGTTACTTTTTTTCCTTGGAGGTACTCCAGCTGGAGAAGCGTGAGAGAAGTGATGTTTCATTTTAACATCATGGTTGTAGTAGACAGGAAAAATGAGGATAGAGATATCCAGGAAGGATATTTGTTTTATTTCAGTACTTCTTTTGTTTATATGTATATTGTTTTAAAATCCAGACTTAGAAATGCAATGTTTCATAAATCATCCTGTATTGATTACGTACCTAAGGTTTTGCTTTATTTTTTCTGTTATACGGGATGGTCTTGGCAGTTTTTAACATCTTCATGAGTGAGCCATTACTCTTTTGGAACTCCTTTCTGTAGTCAAAGGTAGTGCTTCAGCATGGCATGTATGAGAGTATGCCAAGACATTAATGTGACTTCAGGTGTCTACAGAAGCCAGTGTATCTCATTTGCTTTGCTTTTATAATGATAAACTACAACCAAAACACTCAGATTGAATAAAACGAAAAAAACCCAGATAAATAGGAAACAATTTTTAGGAAATGTTGCAGCTCAAACCCATGTATGATTCTTGCTCATACTGTTTGGCAGCTTTCCCACAAGCTTTGTCTATTACAGCATGACAGTGCCTACCATTACAAGTAAAGTTATATGTTAGAAATAGAACACAATGACATTGTAAATATTAAAGAAAAAAATACAAAGGGAAGTACGTGGGTTCTAACTTGCAGTTACATTTTGTTCATGATGAATGTGACATTTTAAATTTAGGGGAATTACTCAGCTTCATAATGCAATATTGTATGCAGGTGTAACTATTCTTTTGTATGTAAGCACATGTTAGGCTAAAAGATGTTGTTTTAAAATGCAAATTATGAACAGTTGCTGGAACTTCCTAGGAAGTACCAGAATTTGTTACCAAGGCCCCTAATTCTGCTCTCCTATGCCTTTGCATTACGATGTCTAATTGCATTGTTTCACACTATTTTTTCCTTCCTCATTCAGTGGACAGGATGGGCGGTGCTCAGGAATTGAGCTGCTACTTGATATTTTAGTCCTTATCATTCAGTTAGCAGCCTGGGCTTTATTTACTGCACACCATTTAAAACTCTATAAAGAATACATAATTATTCATTCTCTTATGGCCTTTTATCTAAGATGCCTGGCTGAACTATTTTTGTCCATTTGAATTGTATTCTCATATGTGTTTTCTGGTCAATACCTATAACTTTACTTTCTTCGCTGTGTGAGATAAATGCTGTGCACATGCACAGAATGCATACATATAGTTTTACTTACTTTTAAAAGAGAATTTTTCAATTATTCCCTTTGATAACTTCTAGAGTGGAAACTGACTGTCTGTTACATACTCTAAAACAGCCTTTTGTGAGGTCATTGTAAGTAAACATAAAAGAATGCAATTAAATTACTAAATGCATCCAATCACGTAAGTTAAACCATTCACATATGCAACTTCATCTTCCATGATGCCCTTCAACTTCAAATGTATCTTGACTGTGTATCCTCTAGGTCAGACAAGTTGTCCTTTTATTTGAATGCCGCTGATTCTCCCTGCTGGGCATGACTGCAAAGAAGACTTAACTAATGTAGCATTCAGGTTCATGTGAGAAATAAAAAGAGTTGAGGATAGTTGAACAGTGGAACAGATTGCCTGGAGAGGTTGTGGGTGTCCATCTCTGCAAAATGTTCAAAATTGTGTTCAAAACCCACCTGGATGTAGTTTTGAGTAATCTGTTGCAATTGACTCTGCCGTGAGTAGGCTGGACCAGAGGATCTCCAGAGATGCCTTCCAGCCTCAGCTGTTCTGTGATTTATACAATAGAGGATAATATATTCTTGTAGTATATGTATTTTACTTGTTCCTGATAGGCAAAACATTATGGATCTTGTGGTTTTCTTCTACACTAAAATAATAGTAAAATGTTTGTTTTGCAATTTCCATTTGCCTAGCAGGCTATCTTGTCAACCCCATAGAAAATCGTTAACTGTTAAACTGTAGTTTGACTATTTAACTGTTCTCGGCAAAAGCTGTAGAAAAGTTTAACAATGCTGTTACTGTTGTTATGCTAGTACTTTGCAGAAGATTGTAATAAATTGTAATTATTTATGGTGGACCAAACTATTATGTACTTAATCTTTCTTGAGTTTAAGAATATAGTAAAGAAAGCTTGGTGGCAATGGTCACCTGTTCAGCTTGTGATCCTGTTATTAGCAACTTTTGCAAATTATGTGTATTGGAAAGAACTTAATCTTTGTCAGTGACTCTTGAATATTTTAATAGTGTTGCCAGTGCATCATAGCTGACTGTAAGGCTTTTCTGTAACATCTGCCTATTGCTTGAAATATTTTAATATTGCTGCTACAAAAAAGTACAGATTTTTCCAAATGCTAATGTTAATATTTCGAATAAGAAAGGAAGATGGTACATGTAAAATCTGTAACATCTTTTACTGTCCCAATATACCAGTTTTGTCTCTCTGCTGATGATGGGATGAGAGGATTACGGTACTTGTCTCAAAAAGACTACCTCCAATTAAAATATTTTATTACTAATACACTGTAACTTTTTTCTGTTACAGAAAGAGTTGAGCCTTCCACGAAGAGGAAGTTTGTAAGTATATGAAGTTTTTCTGTCTTGTGCTTAGATTGTAGTATGCGTTCTTGAAGGTTTTAGAGTAGGCTAGTCATTTCAGGGCAGTCAGAATGCAGGTTAAATGTGGCAATTGATCTGCCTTAGAATACATACAAAGAAATGAAAACTGTAAATGAAAACCTATGGGTTGTGCAGTCACCATTTTTATGCCCATCTTTTAGAGAAGCTGTTGTGAGGGATTTCCAAAGGGATAAAAAAAATCTTATATTCAAGTTTTTGTTTAGTGAAAGATTTTTCTTGTTAAAAATCAAGGAAGAAATCTGCTTTCTTTGTGAATGATATAAAAGAAACTTGTCATGCTTATGGAACTCTCTGAACAGTCCTAAGGATGAGAAGGTAGGAAAAAAGAATAGATGTGTTCTACTATGCTATTTTGATTATGAAAATAAAGACTATATATTCTTGTATAAATTGTTACTTAGTTATAATAATATCTACTCAGATACTGAGTTTAATTGTGCTTTCCTCAGATTTCTGTTCCTTGGCTTTGACTCTCCAGTGGTTTTGAGCTGTTTGGTTTTAAAGCTTGTATTTTCTATATGCATCTGTCTAATTTCTTATTATGTGCCAGTAACTTGTTGAGAAAGTATTGGGATAAAAACATCGCAAAATGTCTTAAGAAACAACCTCTGTTCAATTACTGCTTTCTTTCAAAAATACTTTAATACTGTAAAATGATCTGTAGATAATTGGTGACAACAAATTGTGAGTAAGATCTTGGGCCATTGCACAAGAGGCTGGTTACTTGGTTTCAGCTTGATAGTGCTGTGTAGCTTTTAGTGATAGGAGGTGAGGTATGTGAATAACTGAAACTGTAACTGCTGGGAAAGTGCAGTGAAGTGCTCTGTTGTTCTGATTCAAAGTGCATACCAGAA
>VZRX01021042.1:0-25603 GCA_013398075.1 Notiomystis cincta | reverse complement strand
TCAGAGGAGGAGGGAAGTATTTTTTCCCCCTCACTCTTTCCTATGAAATATAGATTTAAACATTTTTTATTACTGTCAGTATTCTGAACCAGTACTGTTGCTTATCATAAAGGACATTAGTGTATTTATTAGCTGCAGTTATGTGTCCATAGACAGACCTGTAAGTTTTAAAGCAGCCTAATGACAGTGTGGCAGCAGGGCCTCTGTTGGCCATAGCTGGGAGTGTGCCTGCTCTATAGTTAGATTGTACTGGCTGTGTCTTTATTTTGTGAACATATGGCATAATGTTTGTGGCTGTGGTAATTCTTGACCCTACTACCACTTCTGTCCCTGTCTAAAACTTCTGAATCCTCTTAACTTCCTTCCACTCTACTATCTGCTGCCTCCCTTCCCCATGGGAGTTACCGGTCATGCTTACTGTCTTATGAAGTTTTGTTGACTGAATGCAGTTTTTTGCACACTCTGTTTTGCTGGAGGTTTTCCACTTGTCTTTTCAGCCTTTGTGTAAAACCAAGTGCCTTCCTTGCAGGTGTGTTCTCTGGGACAGAGCAGTGGAGAGCTGGGGCAGAGATCCTGACACGTTTAGGCTTGCAGAGCTCACTCTTGTGATTGTGGTTTTCATATGGGAATAGGCATGCCAAGACCCTGGTTGCCAAATGCTTTGTGCATGGGAGGATGAGTGATGGCTCCTGGGAGCAAGTGGAGGGCAGGCAGCATGTGCAGTTTTTGTGCAGAGGTTGATGGCTCACTGTAATAGTGGAGCTTGCAGAAACTGAGTAGGTTACTTTAGCCAAAAGCATGGGCAGCAGGAAGGTGGGTGGCTTCTGTGGAGACTGAAAAGAAAAGGAGGAGTTGGATGGCAGCAGGACAAAGCTCTTCTTTTGTAGGTTTGAGGAGGGAAAATATTGCATTGTCATGGTACCATTCTGTTCCACAAGGGCTAATCAACGAGCTCTGCCTCTGTGTAGTCTTTAACGAGTCTTTGCTCACTGAGTCAAGACAGCAGCCAGCCTAGCATGAGCACACACTCCTTCCATCCGTGTGCTGTTCTCTTGCCATCTCGGTTCTCTTGTCTTTTCTCCCAAATATTGTAGGGTTTCTGCTTCTCTGTCGCATTTTTTCCTAGCAAGCCAGTCAAGCTTAGACCTGTGAGATTTAATGAGGTGTGTTGCAACAGATCTCACAGGCATGTGAAAAGGTCAGAAAGGGTGCTGGGGATAAGTGGATCCGCATTATTGCCGTGCTTGCCTGAAAAGGGTAGCAGATAACTGCCACAGGGAGCAAGTGAGTCTAAACGGCTGACACCGGCAGTTTCTTACTTTATATTCATTGTGTGTTGACTGCCACAGTGCAAAAGGCAGTGTAATTGCATATAATCACATTTCCTCAAATCCCAGTGGCTTCACTCATGAATGTTTAGTGTGGTCATGTCCCTAAGCAGTGAAGGCAAGCATGGTATTTGAGACAAATGTGCTATCACAGGTGCTCCTGACACGGAGCTGAGTGTGCTGCTGGAAACAAGCAAGTTCCTGCTGTTCTAGCCTGAATGGAAAAGCTCTTTTGTGCCTTTATAAAAGTTTTGCAGGAAGCACTGGGAATGCTTTTTTCCCTCTGTTGTATGGTACTATTTTCCCACCAGGTAACTGGACACATACTGCATTTTAGGACAGTATGTGATGGAATCAGGATTAAATCTGCCGTTCATGTGTGTAGGTATGGCCTTGAAACCCCACGTCAGCTATTCTGTGATTCTTCTTAGTATCATTGAGATGCTGCAAATGCTGAAAATGGGCTTTTACAGATCATTGTCATATTTTGTGAATGCTTGTCTCCTAGATTCTGCTAGGAGAAATGTAAAATGTTTTCATTTGCATTTAAAAATATGGCTGTTTTTATGGTTGACATGCCTGTCAGAAGTACCAAGAATATACCCATATATATATCCAGAAAGCTTTTAGGTCCTTGCTCTGTAAATCAGAACTTTGCTGGCTTTTTTTTTAAAGCCAAGTTTTACCAGTAAGCCATACCAGCAAATATGTGTTGGTGGGGTGAAGGCATTGGGTGGGGATATTGTCACTTACAAGAGCCTTTTGCTACATTGCTTATAGGGTAGAAACACTTAAGCAGGAGATTACACTGGGCTGCAGGTGTAATAAACCTGGTTGACTGGCTATAGTTAATTATTTTTCATTACTGACCTAGGTGATTGAATAGATGGTGTTTATGAAGTTTGCAGCAGACAGCTAGCTGGGAAGAATGCAAATATGTTGAAGAACAGTATGAGGTTTCAAAATCGTTCTGACAACCCGGAGAAAATATACCAATTAAAATAGAGCTCCTTACTCCTGCAGAAAATACTGCAGATATGCAAGATAGTTGAATAGGTGTTAGTTTTCAGAAGTGATCTGTGAGGTTTAAGGTGCCGCAGCTGCTGTTGGGTGGCAGTGAGTATCTTGTGTTGGGAAGCTGATATTTTGAACTGCAAAGCATGCAGCATTATTCTATCCCACACAGAACTTACAAGGCCTTAAATTCGAGTACTGTGTGTTGAGGTGGATCAGCTGGAAACAGATGACAATTCTGAGCTACTTTGAAAATTTGACATGGTGTACAGAAAAATATTTATCATGCTGGGGTTATTTATTTTAGAGAAGGGAAGGCTGAGGGATGTTCATGAAAGTCTTCAGTGTGTGGAACATCTGCCATGAGTAGGAAGTAAAAGTGTTTTCTGTGTTACTGGGGTGTACAGCAAGATGTAGTGTGTTTAAATTGGAACAAGGGGCATTCATCTCAGGCATGGTTGAAGCAGTGTCTAAACAATGAAGCAGAGGAGTGCATACCTGGGAGTGTTGTGAAATTGCTATCAGTTTTTACGAACAGACTAGACAAACATTTGACTGGAGCAATAGGGGTGTTATAGCCTCTCTTGGGGGTGGAAAATATGGCCACTTGACTTTCCTAGCTCTCTTTATAAATCATTATGTCCGTGGGATTATTTGCTCAAACTTTCTGCTGAAACTTGATTCCATGTATTAAGTGTCTGCTTTGGTGGAAGAAAATACCGTCTCGTGATGGACAATGTTATTCATTTGTTCTTGTCTGTAATGACAGAATTTCCTGTGGAAATGTGTATAGGGCTTTACGTAAGTGTAAGACAGACCAAAAAAAAAGACACAAGCTTCATACTTCTTGACGTTTTTGTTTTGTGAGACTGATGGCTCTCTTTCAGCTGTTCACCTCCATATGGAGCATGCATATCTGTCTAATGACAAAGAGAACCAGAAGGTGAATGAAAAAAAAATTAAAATTGAAGCATACATGGGGTAGCCTTACAGAACTGTTGGGAAGCCTCTTCTGCAGGCAGAATATGTATTTTCAGCCAAAACAGAGCTTGGTAACTCTCTAGGTACATATTAGTTGATAGATGGGTGTAACGTTTTGGGAGAATCCAGCTGCAGGCTGGACTGTGGAATCATGAAATTTCTTACTTGTGCTTTAAGTTTTTGAAGGAGGTATTCCATCAGGGTCTTAAAAAACTATTCAATAGATGGTTTTTATGTCTTCGAGGTTTTTTATGTTTTCATTCTTTTGATGAAAAAATACATATAGGAAAGTTAAATGGCATCAATTAACACTGAAATATAGCATAAATGAAGACCAGATAAACAAATGCTCATTAAGAGCCTAGTTTTGGGTTATCCCTGTGTAACAAGGGTCTTGATTTTGAAAAGAACAACTGTTTAAACCTTGTGTAATGTAGAACTCTTCAAAAAGTAGATCTGTTTTTGCCTCTAAGTTTGAAATTTTTTTTTCATGAAAGGCAGTGCAGATTGAGACCATAATTATTATTAACATGTAACTTCTCAAGCTTTTCACAGTTTTAGTATTAGCTTAAAGTCTGTTGGTAAGAGACTTTATTGGTAAGAGACTTTATTGGTTGAGCTTTTCTTTTGCTTTCTGATTTTATTTTAATTTCTTTTATTCTTAACAGTATGTGAAATATGGTAGGAAATTGTTCAGATCTGAAGTAGCTGCTCTGGGAGTCTTCCATAAAAAAAAAGTTCAGCAAAGGGCGTGCTGTGCCATTGTATTAATTTTTTATGGGATATTACTTTTGACTTTGCACAGGCAGGGGCAAAAATGATGCTGCCTAGTCAAGGGAGATGGGAGACTGGATGGTGGAATCTGCTTTAATAGATTCCTAACACCTCTAACACCTCTTGCTGGTGTTCTCTACAGTAACAGTTCCGATGATATTTATACAAAGAATTCTTTGACCACTTACGTTCATTATTTTTCTGTATGTTCTGAGCCCTCAAAGTTGCAGGACCAGTCAATATGAGTCCTGCTTTAATCTAAAATGCATCTGATCTACACACAAGGAGGCTATCCTGAGTTTAGGGAAAGTTTAAGAACTATCTGTTAAAATTTGCTGTGGAAGAATGGGAATGAGGTTGCACAGAGATTTTGTCAGATCTTGGCTGTTGGGTGTTTATCGATTCTTTTTGTCTACAGAGTTTTGGGATCAGTGGTTTTACGTAAGATATTTAATGTGACAATCAGTTGCTGGTTTAACTTACAGCAATTCAATTATTTATAATGTTTAATTAACGCTGCTAAGAAACACATTCCTTTGATGCATTCTCTTTTTTAGTAATACAGACAATACTATAGAGCTATCAGCAGAAAATGCACAAATGTATAAAAAGTTATTAAAATATATTTGAGTTTAATAGAGTGCTTTTTAGAACTACAATTTTAAAACAAGTCCCTTGAAGAATAGTAAGAGCTCTAAATAGACTCATAGACTCTGGCATATTTTGTAAGACTGCCTATTCTTTTACTGTGTACTCCAGTGACACATTAATAAAATGTGTTACTGTAAATTGCTGGTGTCAGATTTATGGATATGCCTGTAAATGTCAATAGATGGATGATGCTGAAACTCAGCAGGACTTAGTGCTGGCAGGGGTTGTCTAGCATCCTTTCTGTTGTGGCGTACCGAGCCGTCATGCCCCTGCGCTGGGAGTTCGTAGTGCCCTGTGCTGGCATGCACTGAACACAGACAACCCAGGGACATGCAGAGCCTCCCTGTGCCCTGCAGTGACAAGGAACTTGTTTCTGCATGCCATGCTGAGCCCATTGTGCAAACTGAGCTTTTGGGTGCGGGCAAATGCAGACACCTTCTGTCATTCCTCCCCTCCCCAGGGAAGCCAACAGGACAGCCCACCTCCTCCTCCTCCTTATGTAATCTAGCCAAGATGAAATATTCCTTGCAATTGCAAATTGGGCAATTACTGTGAGATTGAGCATATGAGCGGAGACATACCAGACAGGGATCTAAGGAAAAGGATTGCTTTCACCATCTGGCATTGCTTCCTTAGCTGTGACCTATCTGAAATACTTAGGGGGCAAGTAGGAAGTAGCCAAACAACCCTGAATAAACTGGCCAGTTTGATCAATATGAAGAATACTTTTTGGTGCTTTCTGGCAGATAGCTAAAGCATGAGGTTTGCATTATATGCATTCTGTTGGTCAGTCTGTTGACTTCAGGCAGAGGTAACAAATGGGAAGGTTCATATTTCAGACTTATTTTGTGTGTGGTTATAATATGCCCAGGCATGCTGTGTAGAAAGAATGTAATAAGAGATAGTGTGTGTGTTTTTCACCCCGTTTCTCTTGTGCTGTGTTTTGCATCTCACTGATGCCAAAAAGCATGTTGCACTCAACTGCTTCTGCATCATTCCTGCTAGAACTTCTTTATAAACTATGGTGCTAGCAGTTAAACAGCTGTGCTTGCTGGAAATGCATGAACGTCTGAATTGGTGTGCTAAACAGATTAGTTGACAGAAATTCAGAAGAAATGATCTGTTGTTTAAGGACTATGATAGAAAGGTGTCATTATTCTTTGAGAGTTTACTAACCCTTGATTACCTTTGCAAAGCATTAGCCAAGAGTGCATGCAGAACCAAAGGATGCATTGACTTGTTAATTATCTTAGTGTAGTTGTTGTTAAATGTTACAGAATAATGAAAGCCAGTGGCACCTGCATTGTTAATGGTATTATTGTGTTACCGTTATTTAAGGGAAAAAGAAGAATAGTCAACATCTGCAGAAGAGAGGCGCTTTGAAAGCATACAACATTAATAACTGTGCTATGGAGGTAACACCTTTCTGGTTTGTGTTTCAAGGAGATAAACATATCTCTGTGTTTTTCTGGTTTTGCTTGGTTTTAACCAGGTGTCTGAGATTACTAAACCAGAGAAACCTCAGTAAAGATGTAAATCAATAATCTGAGCCATGTTTTCGTACATCTTACTTTTTAAACTTGATCTTGAACTAGCTAAGAGGAGACCAAGGTTTGCATTTGCAAAGGAATACAGTGCTTACAGCCCTGCAGTCCTGTTAGTGACTTTTTGTTTGGAATTCTTTCCAGATGAGACATTTGCTTTACAGAAGTTGTGTCAATATAGGCAACGTCTGCCAGTATTTTCAGGTTAAACTACATATAGCTTTTGTAGTACAATAAGCCTTCTTTTTAGCTTCTGCTCTCTTCCTCAACTCTGTGTTGGTGAGATGAAATCTAAGCAGTGCAAAATTAAGAGCAAACAGATTCTGTTTTGATCAAACTTGAAGTCAGTTTTCACTTGCAAGGGTTCATCTAATTAAATTGCTGCAGGTTTTTTGCCCCTAGATGCATGAATCAGATCCTGTTTATTCCTGCAAAAACTCTAAGACTGCAACAGTGAGAAAAATTTGATCTCATACTCTGGATTCATCTCTCTTTTTCTGTAAAACCTGATTTTCTAAACTTCTGTCTGGATCAGGCAAAATGTATAGAATAAGAATTTTCAAAGTCAAGCTATAGCTCAGTCTCGAATAATTTACCATTAATGTAATGTGAGGTACTTGCATGAGTCAGCTCAGGAAAGATTTATCATGGTCACAAAATAGCCCTTAGATGCAATTGTTTATGTTCAAGCGCCTGTACTCGATTGCCAGTCCCACTCAGTTTCCTTTCAGGTGAGACAAGCTGCTAGTGTTGTCTTCCTGCAGGTGAAATGCACTAAATGCCCAACTGTTGTGTTTCACGAAGTAGTGTTCAGTGACAGATTGTTGCTTTGCACGTGGGGGAAAAACCAGACAAAGCAGGTGCCTTTGTTGTGGACTTCTGTTCACCTCAGTAGTTAAATTTGCCTTACAGAAGTGGTTTGTAAAATTTGTATTGCAATTTTGATGGAAGCACACCTTCACCTCCAGAGCTAGTCCTTTTGCTAGTTTGTTTACAGAAATAGTTCTGGTGCCATCCTGATTCACTGGAGTTGGCTCTCCTCCTCGAGGTGTTAATGCTGTCTCCTACTCTTTGTGCCCTCAATGAAAAGTTAGTGGTTTTATAGAACAACAAATAGTACTTTGGTGCTACAGTGCATGTGCTTACATAGTTAACAGAATGAAGCACCAAACTAAAGGTTAGTACCCACAAAGTTAAGCCCTTCGAATGATCTTTAAGGCATAACTAAAACTGTACATGTCTGGTGTGCACACAGTCACAGTTTACCTGACAAAATTTTCTCTCTCCGTCAGAGACAGAACTTTTCAGCAACTGAAGAAGTATCGTGTACAAAAGATATTTTCATCAAAGGATTTTTAAGGGAACAGATCTCAGTTTGAGAGGTACTGAGCAATGGGAATAGGGACCTGCCTGTCCTTGGCAGCTAGGGGAGAGTCAGGAACCTGTGATTGTCGTACCCCATATGCTGCTGCTCTCTTGTTGAATTTTTTTTCCAAACTCGATAATGAAAAATCCTCTAGGCATGGGAGCTTCACCAGATATTTTCAGTGTCACAGTTGTTTGACTGCTAGACAGACGATTCTTGTACTGTATTTTTCAAATTTGAGTTCAAACTTGAGTTCAAAAATTGATGTTTTGCTTGTGTTCTGAGTAAAATTTGAAAAACCTGTCTGCAAGTGCTGTTCAGAGTTGGGCACCTAACTGATCTTTGTGCCCTTGCAAATCTGTGCACTCACTTATTGTAGTTAGTGAGCTGGAATTTAACTCCTTAGATTTCATTCTTTCTCTTTCTTTTGGGAGGTAGGAGAATTTAGAATTTCCTTACAAATTTTGTTTACAGGATGCTTGCTGAGACTTCAAGTTAACATTCAGAATCCAGGTGTCTCTTATGTTTTAAAAATTCAGATGCATAGTTCTGTGTATCCTTTACGTTTGTTTTCAGTGTCTTTAACTGAAGGCTCCAGATAATACATAAATTTAAAATACCTTCCAACAGAAATATGTAGGAGGCATAAGAGATATAATTGAGAATTTAATTATTCTTTTTTATTGTGTGGTTGAAAAAGCAATCAAGTTCACCAAATCCAGCTGAGCAGTTTCCATAACTAGAAGATTTCCCTCCATCTCTGAAACCTAGTACCTGTGAACTCACCAATGTCTTCCAAAACTGAGCCAAGGACCTAAAAAGCAGCAGCTTTATCTGGTCCTGTCTTTTGACTAGTCTATAGAAGCTGCCCATGCACTGAGCAAGGTCCAGAGCTCTTGCAAAAATAAAATCATGTGGTTGACTTTATTATATGGTGTTCAGGAAAAGTAGGCGGGTGAGATAAAATATTCTAGCTTTTAAATTACTGAAAATAAGTACCTGCACTTTGCTTTTCTCGTCTTTTGTAAAGCATTGAAAAAAATTCTACTCCCCATGGAACAATTCACAGTGTATGTTTATTAAAATTGTAATCTCAGAATAAGAGAGAGTACCTAAAAAAGGAATATAATTAAATTATACCCAAAATCCCACATAGGAGCACTGATCTTAAACTGTCTATACAAAGTGTTGTGTAGTGGTTTACTTTTAAGTGATGCTACCTTTAATGCAGAAATTAATAGACTTTTCTGCAATTTCTAGGTCACCCTTAATATAAACTATAGATGATTTCCCTTTAAAATTCAGGTGCAGACGTGACAGAACCAAACGATGACTTCTCCTTTTGTTAACCTCTGTGTTACAAGAATATGTTTGTTCTCAACAGCCTTGGCAATTAATTTTCTCCATTAAAGGAGAAGAGCCTGTTTTTCATTCAGCAGTTCTCTGTTCTATTACTGCAGAAACTGTTTACCAGGGAAAGGGATAATGTGACTTAAAGAAGATGGCTCAATCCTATTCGGCAGGATCGGAGGGGGTGGCGAGCGTTGGACATTTGCCGAGAGAAACTGTGTTAAGCATAGCGTCTGCTCTGCGCGGTGGGCTGGCGTAGCGAGGGGGACCGCTCCATCCTCCGAGGTGCAGCGTGGGAGAGTGTGTGTGTGTGACTGTGTGAGTGTGAGTGTGAGTGTGAGTGGGTGTGTGTGTGTGTGTGCGTGTGCCGGCGCAGTGGCTGCTGCTGCGGAATTCCGGGGATGAATTACTTGATGTGCACAACTGAAGGTGCCGCTCGCTCCGCTAAAGCGGCGCGGCGTGCGCTGCCGCTAACCTGAGAGAGGCAGCCTGCGGCTCTCCGTGACAGCTAGAGGTGGAAGGAGCCCAACCTGCCGTCCTCCCCCCGCCCCCGAGAGAGCCTTAGTCCCTTCCTTTATAGTGGTTCATTTGGCTCTCTGTCATCGCCAGAATGCTGCCCGTGAATGTGTGTCATGATTACAATAGAGTGTGGTAGCACGTAACAGCAATGAAAGCCCAGCGGGAAAGGCTACAAATTCCAGGGCTGACCTTGGAGTAAGTATTGTCTGTCTTTAATATTTTAATGGTTTCTGCATGATGCCGGCTTTTGTGCAGTCAGGAGCTTTTAACATACGTTTGTGCTGACACCCTGGGAGCACTGCAGCTCCAGGTTGAAGGAACACGTTTTCAATGCATTGCAGTTGGTTTCAGCAAATGTGTGAGCCTGGAGCCAGGATATTGCAGTGTGTTTGGAAAGAAAGCATTTCTGCATATTTAAAGTTACTGAATCTCAGTGCATGAAGCATCCTGTCAGCTTGTAGGGGAAGAATCTGTCAGTAGGCCATGGTGTCTGTCTTTCTCTTCAGCTCTCTGTTGCTGTTTGTTTATCCCGGTGCAGCCTTTTAGAAAGGCCTCTTTCTGTGCTGAATAATAGAGAGCACTGCAAGAGATTAAGGCATAATAAAAATGCTATTTGTGAAAACTCATCAGGAACAAGACGTATTTTACATACGTAACTGCACTAATGACCTGTATTGACATTCTGGAGGATTCCTGATAGTTTCTGCAGTAAGTATGTTTACCTAAATCAGCAGTGTGTTTACTTATACTTGCTTAAAACTGATTAACTAATTTGTGTGCTTTCAGCTATTTAGAGAGTAGCTAAATGAAAAGGTGTAATTTTAATGTATAGTGATAGTAAGTATAGTCTTTTATTCATAAATGCCAGCATATCTTTACCCCAGATATGTTGGTCAAAGCCAAATATTTATTTCTACACATCCATACATACTTACAGTCTACACCGACATGTCAAGCATGTATGTATGCATGTCACAGCCACCATGAGAACTTGCTAATTTTATCTAGGTAAATACATATGGTTACGTCAGATCCTTTAGTATTCCCTGGGACTGCCCCATTCCTGCTGGATTAAAAAAACCCAACAAACCCCTGAGTGCTGCAGATGCCTGCGGTAAAGTTATTTAGCTATGAAAGGTATTATCTCTGGCATCTGCCTTACGTTAAAGAGAGGGCTATAGGTACGTGTGCAGTGTAGCAAATAATTTATTCTAATAATCACATGAAGGTGACAGAGCACTTTATTCCAAGGAACAAATGTAGATGTCATACTGGTTCCCCAGAACTACATTTGTGAAATGTCTCAGAAATTCTGCATTTCAGTCAGGCATCTTCTGGTAAGAGCAGTGTGTGTTAGCTGTGGGCAGGCTAAGCTCTAGATATTTTTCTGAAAAAAAAAGCAGCGTTACTAATTTCTCATGAGTTTTGGAGGAGGGGTCTTATCAGAGATCTCATTAAAATGGTTTCCATGAATAATTGATAATTATACTTCTTTTGAGATGTGGTAATTTAAATATTTTTAAATCAATCTTCACTGAATTATGTAATCATCATGTGAGAATAACATCACTAGCTGCAAAGGACGAAAAAGGATTCATGTTTTTCAATGTATGAGTGTGTTTTTATGATATGAAGTAATTGTTTACTGCTTCCTCCTTTTTCACAGTAACCTGACATAATTACATTTGCTTTGCCATAGTTTCAAAATATTTAATACTGATAACATTTGTAGTTACATTTTAAATTCAGTATTGATCATTGTTTTTGGTAAAATGTTGTCCAGATATATTTACTTTTTCCATATATTTGAATTACTTTTGTCATCACACTTGCTACTTTTTGAACTTGATTTACCTGTAGAGAAAAGAAAATATCATATTTTGGTTGCTGGCACATAATGATTTCCATAGAGTCATTCTCTCATGATTTGCCAGAGTTGAGTCAATGCAGATTTAAATCATGTCTCCCAAATTGTTAATTGCAATCATTTAAAGAAGAGCAGATCTGGGAGGAGGGAAATCCAATTTATTCCTCGCATCCTGAGTCTCAGGAGTTTTCTTTCAGTGAAGTTTAAATGTTGGGACTAGAATTATGTTGTCTCCCTGAGAAACAAGTACAGTCTGTCTACTTTATATTCATTACTTGCAAAAAGCTCCTTGAAAGAATATTAAATCCAAAATAAAGCATTCCAAATTTAGTAAGTGTAAGAAGTAAGACTGCCTGTCAAGCAGTGTGATAATTTGTTTTAACAGGTTTTTGTAGGTCTTAAAAAAGCAAAGCTGGAGAGCAAGTTCTATAGAAGAACTGGATTGACATACCAGTATCATTGCTTGGTGGGAATTTTTAGATCCATAGTACTAGCACATCTGATATTGGATGCTCTCAGAGTCTGTGCCATTACTGAGACTCTGATGTGTTACAGTGGTGAAAATGAGAAAGAATATGAGGAGCTGCTAGCCAGTGTAGGACTTCCACTTGCTGTGTGTGAGCCGTCCAGTAGAGGAAGGCTGATGCCCTTTGCCATAGGGTATTTCTAGGATTTGTTCACAGCAAAGCGAACTAGGGGATTTGAAGTTAATGTATTCTTACTGAATGCCAGAGCTGGTTTTTTCCTCTCCTGTTCTGGCTTTAGTAGATTCCTTGTCTCCATGGCAGTCACCTTGCCCTGTCTTTGCTGCAGCCTTGTGCTTTTGGCCAGTTGGTGCCAATTCTCTTCTCCCTCCACCTGGACTATCTTTGGATGAGTTCCAGCTTCCCCTCACTGTTCCTGGTCCTGATGGAGGCTGATGGTGGTCTGCATTGCCTGTCTCCACACCTTACCTTGCAGTGCCCCCAGGAACAGCAGTGCAAGCACTGACTCTGCAGCACAGGATCATTTCACAGCCTACGGTCAGTCAGGGCCCAAACTGACTGGTGGACAAAAGGGGGACAAGTAGGGTCAAACTACCAGCTCTGCTGCAGTGGAGATGAAGAGACATAGCAGATAAAGCATAGAAATGTTAAAGCACTTCTTACAAGTCCATTCTGTACTGATCATACAGAAACAATCCTTCCAGTGTGTGTTGTCACAGGTCAGTGCAGTGCAACAGAGGCTGCTCCCGGGGAACAGCAGAAATCTGTCTGTTAATCCACACCTTTTTCTGCAGGCCAGCATGGGCTGGGTGTGGTTCATACCCAACTGGTATGAACCTGGGTTCAGTTTAGCTATTTTCAGAGTCATATATTGAGCCATTGGCTCCTAATGGATCTTGTCAGCTCAAAGGTAGTGTTGTGGTAGCACAGGTAGCCTGCAGTTGAAACCAAACTAGCTTGTACTCAGCTGCTGGTGTTCTTCTGTGCACCTCATTCAGAGATTATGAAGGCACGGCCAGAGGAATATACCCATACACAGTAGGCTTGTCAGAAATCACCAGCAGGCCCATCCTTGTTCAGTGTGCATGGCCCTGCCAAACTTTGTACCTTCCCCAAGGCATCTGAGAAAGGAAAAAGTTGCAAAAATGTACAATGTCAAAATTGTATTCCTGATCTGTTTTAGAAACAGTAGTACTGTTCATGCTGAAATGTTCAGAAAAAAACCGAATTGGGTATCCACCTTGAAACAAGATTTTGAAGGCAATATATTCATATCTGGCAAAGTGTTAGCAGTTGAAAATATGAACTGGACCTAGCTGTGCATAGCATATTGGCCATCTGCATCTCCACTGGGGACAGGACAGGAATGCTAGCATTGGCTTGCTGCAAGGGTCTGGTACAAAGCAGGACAAATCTTTATGAAGATGAGCTGAAAAAAGTTCCCCATAAGCTTCTGCCTTTGCTTAATGTGCACAGAGTGTTTTTTTGACAGATAGCTAAAGCAAGTTGCAGTGACAGGCATGCTATAAGCATGTTTTTTAAAATAAGCTTTCTTGCAAGTTTTATGGGGAAGTGTGCATATGATAGCATGAGTATATTTTAAAAGAGCATCTCTGAAATCTGTCAGTGGCCAGCTGTTCTGTTGAGAAACCTTTTGAATGGAGATGCACTTGAGACAACTTCTTGAAGACACCTTTGAAGTCAAATGCTCAAGTAAGGGTTTTATGAATGAATTGCTTATATCTGTATTTGATTACCTAGAAGAAGAACTTGATGTTTGTGATGAAACATTTCATAATGAAATTGATGCTAACTGGAGCACTTCTAATTTTCAGTAAGTGTGCACATTTTAGGCTCTCAAACTGGAAATTTTTATTAAAATTTTCATGTTCCTGATGAAAGTTTCTCATCAGTTTTAGTTTTCCTTTTGTTTTAAAAAATCTGATTTGCATACCAGAAACTTTACCCCCTACCTCCAAGATTCTTTAAGAGGGAAAAAGCACCCCAGTTACATACTCTGTTTGGTTAGATGTCTGGAGCAAGTTACCATGTTTCACTGCTCTTGGGACTAAAGACACAAGTATTGTTCCTGGAGAAAGTCTTAATGTAGTCAAGCATATGCATCAACACCAGTTCTCATATTTATTTTTATTTAAATCAGTTTCATCTTAAGTCAAAACCTGTGTGGCTACTGTCAATCACTTCATTCAGGAGGATGGTCATGTTTTGGTTCTAACCGAAACTCCTTTCATAACTCCTACACTAAAACATGCGACTCTTGCTAAACCTTCTGTTCACTAGAGATGACATTATTTTAACTTGCAGTCTCACCCCAAGGAGCCTGAGCCCAACCCCAACAAGCCCCTGCAGTCCATGCAGTCCTCTGTTCGCTTTTCATTTTTGGAGGTAAGCAAGTAAACTTCCGTTGTTGATGTTTTCTTCTGCATCAAAAACCTAATGATTGAAACATATTGCAAAAGGAAAATTGAAAAAAAAAAATTAAGTATGTTTCTGCAATCCAGAATATGTTTTACTTGGCCAGCTGCTGTTCTGAAGGTAAGTATTTTATGGAAAAAACCCAGGATAATCCATATTTTGAGACGTAGTACAGAGACCAGAGATATTGATGTATATATAATTCTGTGTTGCTTTGACTACTTAGGAGTGTACCTGAAATTTTATAATTTGCTTCCTGTGATTGTACCTCAGACTGTATTCTGTTACATAAGAAGTTTAAGGTGCATTCAGAAATGAGGGTTGTTCATGAAACACATGGTTATTTTTTGCTTAAATGAGGGCTAGTATGCTTAGTGAACTGAATGATTCAAAAGAACACAGAGTCATATTCAGTACATTGGTAGGACTGTTTTGTCCTCAGGACTAGGAGGATTTTAAGCTTTGCTTCTATTTCAGTAATGTTCTAGATAAGCCCTAACAGCCACATACAACATCCTTTTCAATCTCTTCTTTCTCTCTCATGTTTGTTCATAAGAATAATTTTTTTTAGTACTTGCCAGAAAGGTAGTTATCTTCATGAAATCAGAAAATCATTAAGTGATAAAAAATACTTTGTAATCCTTCCTGTTATGTAAAATTATAATAATAATTGATGGATGTTTCTGATACAGAAAAGCTTTCCTTCCTTCCTTACTTTCTTTTTCATGCAGAATCTTAAATTGACAGTCAGGGATCTCATAGGTGTCAGTCATTGAGATTCTGCTCCATCGGGAAAATAGTTTTTAAAATGCCTCATGAATTAAAAAAAAAACCAAAACCGAAACACTTCTAATTTTGGTCAGAGGTCTCACTTGTTACTATGAGAATAAGAATTACCACCATGTTAAATGACATAATAAAGTATATTTGTGCTTTTTGGGTACCACCTCTTGAATACAGTGTGGCAGAGGAGAGGGTTGCTTGGACGTGTTAATCTGCTTCAGTATACTTTAAATTTAAAACCAAATTAATAGGTGAGAGCTCTTCTATCAAGGCTTCATGTGACACTGAAAATGGAGCAATAACCTAAAGACTTGAAATCTGTTTCTGAAGAAATATTGTAGTTATTTATATATTCTGTTAGGGAAGAGACAGTATGAGAATCCCTTATTTGTGCAATTTTCAATGTGATTTAAATAAACACACTCCTTTTCCTCACTGAAAACAATTTTATGAGGTTTGTTTAATAAATTATGTGCAAAATCAGTATATTCTGTGGGCTTTATCTTGCTGGTGTAGAATGCTTGGTAAAATTAGCATTTTCTAGTTGAGTTTTTATTTTATACAACCAGAAAAATAACTTCCCTTTGCAGTGAAGGATGTGCTCTTGTTCAGAATTTCAGTTTTGTGGAATCAAAAAGCTTTTTCAACCAATTTTATATTTGTGTGACCTGGATGACCTGCTGAACAGGTTCTGCAGATGCACGGGTGTGCTGCTGTGCAAACTGTTCTATAGACACAGTCCTAGGTGTTTTTAGAGCTCAGACCTTGTTTACCCCTCTAGTGGGCAGAGACTCCCAACAGTGCAAAGTTTGAGCTTTTCATCCTATTATGGAGGATGTTGGGAGCAGACTTTTCAGATGCTTTTTGAAGAAATAGAGTGGAAATTATTGATCCTGCTTAATGTGAAGCTTCATCCCTTGATATGGCTGGAAAATGTCAAAGTTCATAGGGATTTTTCTTAGGCTCTTTTGTCCTGAAATTTATGTAAGTTACTGCCAGAATGGTTACTTTTTCCCTTGAGTGGAAATGTTTAAAGTTTGATTAAATCTGAAACAGAATGCTGTATTTATCTATAGCTGTAGAGGACTGCTGGTGTATTGAACATCAAGTGTTTTAGCTATTAGTTACTCCTCAAGCTTGACCTAGCGTAGTGGAAAGAAGAAATGTGTTGGGTTTTAGGGTATATAAATAATTAGCATTTCCTGTTCCATTAGCTCAGAGTATTCCTGTATGTGGGAGGAGAGGAGTTACTTCAGTGACACTACTTTTGCTTATATTGAGAAATGTTAGCATGGCAGCCTTACCAGAGTGAATGGATAGGGTTTTCCTGTGGTATTTCTCTCTTTAACATGCTGGCTCATCTCCCTCATGGCCTTTGACTTGCACAGCTGCTCCTTGGGCGGTTGTTTTGTTGGAGTTCTGCTTATAGCAGTTGTCACATACAGTAGTAGTCTAAAAGGTATCCTTTTGCCAGCTATATGATGAAGAAATTTTCAAAATGAACAGTAAGATCCTGCCTGCTGGTACAGTGTGAAGCTGTCCATTCTTTACTTCTGAGAGAAGGTGAGGGATGAAGCGATATTTCAGGTCTCAGGAAGATAGGCACACATTTACTATTACATTTTTATCTTTGGTTTTAGTCACCTGAAAACTTGCAACTGCTATTTGGGGGAAAAGTACATGCAGTTTTAGTACTTATAATTATTATAAGCAGCAGATTTGCAAGGAAAGCGAGAAGATGAAGATAATGTAAATAACTGAGCACAGCTACCGAGGTGTTTAAAATCCACATGCTTCTAATATAATTTTAGTGTTTTTCTTTGCTGTGGATAATTTGGAGTCCTTTGTAACAGTAATGGGGAATAGAGTGGGGAAAGTATTTGAAAAAGACCAGGAGGAAACACTATGTGCTAGAAGTTGTAGTAGCTAGAACAGCATGCATTTCAACTTGACATGTACAGGATGGTGAATATCAACAAAAAAAATCTTTTTATTCAACCTTTTGCTTTACTGATGTCACTGATACTGGGCTGGGGAAAAAGAAATCTCTAAGGCAGTTGATAGAAAACTCTAAGTTTCTACAAAAAAGAAAAGACTGTAGTGAATTTTCCAGAAAGCCTTTACTCAGGAGTGTGAGGATTGCACAAGTGTCAGGCACTGTACAGACACAAACGTTACTACCTGGCTAAGATTGGTGAAGAGGTAGACAGGATTCATTCTGAAGCTTTGAAAAAGAAAGTGTCAAGTAAAAAAAGCCATGTACTTTTTAATGGTTAAATTTTTTTATAGACCATGAGGAAAAATCCAGTTCACCTGACCATATCTACAGCTGAGTTGGCAGGAAGGCAAATGAGGATTATTATCTATACCTTTTGGTAATGTAATCTGCTCTTTTGGGAGGCTTGTGAGGATGCCACTGTAAACACTGCATTTTACATGAGGTCACATTGTCAAATGATTACGTATGTGTTACCAAGAGCAGCAATTAGAAGTATAACTGGCACGGATTAAACCTCATCCTGTGGCACTGAACTGAAAGAAAAACAAGTATCACTGTCACAGATAGCTTGGCCACTTTTTGGTATTTAGTTGTTTATTATATGTGTAAATTGCCAAAAAATGTTGACACTTGCATTTTCTTTAAATGTAACCTGAATCAGTAATATGAATCAGTAACCATTACAAAGGGAGAATTAGTATGAGACTTTAAAATATAATTTTATACAAATAAAAAATTAAATTATTAAATGTTATATGAAACTTTATTTAAGCTGTCTAAATTCACATACCAAATTGTTGAATACAGAAATAAGAAGTCAATGTGCTCCTATTCTTCCACTTTCTATGTCTGCATTCCCTTTTTTTCCCCCATGACATTCTGCATCCTAGAATCAGATAAAGACAGAAAGCTTAAAATGGCTACTTTCTAACAGCTGTATTGGTCTGTATTATACAATCATCAATGGAAAATGGCTTCTGTTGAAAAATGAACAGTAAAGTTTCTAGTGATTTTTAAATTTTTGTTCTGAAAGAGAGCATGTTTAAAGAGCTTTTAAATGTTTTCTAGCTCTGTGTGATGCTGTGTGGGCACGTGGGGCATATACACCCATGTGAAAGATGTAATGGACAGTGGGAATTTATTTTGCTGTTCAGTTTTTACATTACTGAAGGCAGTAGTTTGTTTTTAAACTTAGCAATATTCCCGTGTTTCGGGAGGACAGTGTTGGTGTGTTCTGCTGCCGGTGTTCCGAATTAGCCCTTGTGATGGAGTGGCTGCACCAGGCTGAATCTCTGCTGTGAGGGAGAGCAGGCCCGTCCTCGGAGCGAGGAGGGAGTGGGGAGCGCTTTCCGGCTTGGGGGGACAGGGTGGCCTGTGCACTTGGACTGGCACGCCGCTCCTTTGGCAGCACTGGCTGCCCTCTCAGACCTGAGCAGCAGCCCAGGTGACAGCTGTTACACACGCTGGGTAATGATCAAATCTGGTGTAAGCATACCAGGCAGGCAGGGAGTGCTGCAGAAAAAGAAGTACTAGTGCTCACTCCCTGATGTGGAGGGACTTGTGCACAGAGGTGACGTGGTTCTCTCAAGATAGAGCAAAACTGTCGTAGAGGAGTTAGCTATTAAATTTGGACTCTTCTGGTCTCAGAGTAGTTTACTTCTACGTAATTTTACTGTGGAACTGCTTCTTTTTGGATTCATAAGGTTTTATAAAAGACACGTGAGGAGTACATATCAGAGGATGCCTCCTTTCCCTCCTTTCCTTAGTGACATAGCTGCCATACTCAAGGATTCTCAAGCACACATTTTCTTTAAATTTTATTTCCACCTTTGCTTTCTGATACCAGTATGAAGTACATTGACCTTAAGGTTATGCTGAAAGATGAAGCTGTTGATTTGTTACCCTGAAATGGGAAGGTCTTGGGAAGGGCTGTTTTGAATGAGGCAAAGAATCACTTGGCTCAACTTCTTTCTCAATTTTTTCTTTAAAATGAGGAAAACTTGCTGTTTCATCTCTCAAGGTAATCTGATTAGTATTCATGAACATCAGCCATGAAGCACGAGTTCTTCAAGGTGAAATAAATTAATCTTTGGCTTTCTCCTCCAAAAGTAGTTTGTCTGCTCTGAAGTTATTTTTATGTCCTTGCTGTTCTCTTAACTTTTTGGGACTACTTATTTAACCTTAAAAATCACTTTCCTCAGCTATTTCCCATACTCTCCCATATTAAGACCTTTAACAGGTCAAAGGGAGAGCTGTTTCCATTGGAACTTGAAAATGGAAAGTGAAAAACAATTTCATTGCATGTAGAAGGGTTTTTTTTGTGATGTAGAAGTGAGTTTTGAGGATTGGTTAAGTAAAAGCAGCTCTTTTTTCAGCAGATGTGATCTCTAGTGTGCTCAAGTGTGCTATTCTAGCTTCAGCTTTGAAATACTTTAAAAAGTTTTCTGTTTTCTGAGCTCTCTGAAGTCACAGCAGAGGAGAAGATTTTTCCTTGTGAGTCATCAGTATTTTGTTGAGTGCTAGTCTGCTCCATGTGCATGAGCATATTGGTATCTTAATGGAATTGCAAAGTGAGGGTTCTGCTGAGAACTGCAGGAGCTGCACAGTTGTCATTGGTGAGCATGGGGTCCCCTGTAGGATCTTCACTATTCATTTTCATCCAAGAGGGGTATAGGGATATGAATTTATAATTCCATGTGGGTTTTTTTGGGCTGGTGCTAAAGAAGGTGTGGTTTTAGTTGCCCCACGCTGATGCAAAATCAGGAAGGCTAAGGCTATCTTGTTGTGATGATGTTTTGTAAAGCTTCTGGAGTATAGAACTTGATTTTCTCATATCATAAAGATTAGATTTTAAGTACCATTTTTAAAAGCTCCTAGGTCAAACTGAATTCTTCTTACATGACTTTGTTTTATCCACATAACTTTTTCAATTTAATTTGTGGCTTGTACTACTTGGTATGGTTCTGCAGAAGGATTTAGGTATATATATTTTTAGATCATGTAAAGCAAGGAACAGGAGCTTCCCTCTAACTTACAGAGACAGACAACAGAATTCTAGAAAACTTACCAGAAATAGAGATCTTTGCTTTAATCCTGTGTCGTTGGAAGGGTTTGTGTGTGTGTGTGTGTGTGTGTGTGTGTGTGTGATTTCTTGTTTGTTTGTTTGTTTGTTTGGCTTGTTTTTTGTTTTTGTTTTGTTTTTTTTTTTTTTGTTCATATGTAAGGTGCATGTTAAGAAGTCAAGGAAGTTCTGTGACAATTATTTTTTCTGGTAGACTGAAAGCTACAGACACAGAGCTCATCTGAATCATTTTAAATGCCAGTTTGTTGATCGCCTCTCCCTCAACCCTCATAAAAATCCTCCCAAAGTACTTGTGTGCTAGTTTTATTAAATCTTTTGGCCTTTGGGGTTGTATTTTGTGTTTACTGTTGAATGGTGAATGTTGAATTTAGTACGCTAGGCCTTCTGAGCATTTTGAGGAGGTAACACGAATTTGAATTTGAAAATTACAGGAATTTTGGAGTGGTGCTGTAGCAGGGTAATGCTGAATCTGAAGACAGTTTTTATTTTTTATTCAAGATACTGCTTGAAAAAGGATCTGTATTACAAGTTTGAAGGCTATGCAGTCATAGAAATGATCTGAATGGAGAGCTGCTTTACTACTTTCTAAAACAGAGAATATTCCAGAAGTATTACCCACTGAGATACTCCTCATAATAATGCTTACTTTTACCATAATTTGATGTGCTGCTAAGCTTACGTAATAAAGTGCTCATTGTCTTATCTATAAATGTTTTTACCATACAGGTCTTAAACACAACCTGGTATAGTCCCATTTTGAAATCAAAACCTGACATTACTGATTTTTTCCCCCCACATTTTTAATTAAAGAAACCCTCACAGCATAAGTTGTTAATACTTACAAAGAATACACTATACCTAAACCACAAATTGTAGGAAAGGAGGGAGGATGAGTGGGGGTTCTATTTGGGGCCACACAGAGACTAGGCGAGTTGAGTACTGCACACTGTGGTGTTATGAAATCACTGCCATTCAAGGAGGTGGTTAAAATTTGAACAACTGATCTGCATTCTATATAGAAAAATAACTCTTAAGATGGGTCTTGAAATGTACTGGAAAATGGACAGTCTGCTCTCTTCCTGTGCTGTCCTCTTGCAGAGTTGCATGTACAGGCAGGGTACCTTCTAGCAGCCATCGTAAATCACTGTGTGACTGTTCCTGTTGACCTCTTAGCCCTGCCTGTCAGGTGACGTATCTGTTAGTAATGGCTGAAATG
This sequence comes from Notiomystis cincta, assembly GCA_013398075.1. Classification (NCBI taxonomy): domain Eukaryota; kingdom Metazoa; phylum Chordata; class Aves; order Passeriformes; family Notiomystidae; genus Notiomystis; species Notiomystis cincta. The sequence continues at coordinate 4,208 of VZRX01021042.1, read as the reverse complement.
TGCTGTACAATTCAGACTCCTGTAGTATTGCTTCAGAATTGGCTTAATCTGATTTGATAAGAATGCATTTAGTACATCTAAAATTCAAGTTCCGCTTTCTGTCCAAAACGTGTCTGTCTGTAATTCGTTGCCAATCAGTTCTTGCAGATAGGGAGAAACTGCTGGGTTAACCTGCCAATTGTCCTGTATTTTTTTGAAAGTTTGATCTGATGGGGATGTCAGTGGATCACTTTCAGGAGAAGTATTTCCTGAGGTAATTCCACTGCTGTTATCCCAAATTCTGCAGTCTTTTTGCAGCACAGTGACAAATTTCAGCTGGTCCTTGTGTGAGTTGCCAGAGAAAAAGTCCTGCAGCTATATTCTTGAGATGGAAATTCTCAACCTCTCTCAGTGCCAATGCTGCAGCATTATGTTGCATCTGCATTGTTTTATGGCACCTTGATAAAAATAGATGCAGAACAGAAACCAGCGCTGTGTGCATCAGACTTCTCTACAACACTCAACTCCAGCAGAGGAAATGCTTTGAGACTCTTAAAGATTTTAAGTGAGGAATGCAGAAGAAGGCGGTGTATATTGGAAACACACTCTTGTCCCTGCAGTGGCCTTTTGTGAGGGCTTCATTATTTCTGTTGTACACAACAAACTTGTTTCCACTGCTGTGGTGGCTGAATTGCTTTGCACTGAAAGTTGGTGATCCCTTAGGGTGTCTTGTTTTGGTAATAGCTTATTGTTGAGTTCTATAGAAGTGACAGCTTCACAGCTGCAGAGTTCTGAAAACCTTTTAAAAATGAATGTTGTGGAAACAAAGTGGAAAATAGGAATGAAAAAGCATGGGACTGAGCCCTCCAGAAGTAGAAATCTTCTCGGTCCTTTTGTTTTTCAGAGATCCTGTTTCTACTCTTGCTTGCCACTAACCATTTCAGAAAGAAAGTACATGTGTAGGTTCCTAGAGGCAATGCCTTGCAGCTGTAAAACAACACCACTAAATTGCTGTGATTGAGACAGCTCTTTCCCTGACTCCAGCTGCGGCTAGTTTGCTGTTTTGATCCATGAGATGCGTCAGTGGTTAGCACAGGGAAGGCCAGTGCTCCTGACTGGAAGAACTATTCAGCAAATAATCTCATGGTTTGTAACAGGAGAGCAGTTTCCCTGGATGTTGTGTGGGAGAGGCAGCTCATGGCATGATCTGGGGACAAAGACTGATCAGCTACCTCAGTGTCTCCATCCTCTGGTAGGAGATGAGATGCAGCTGGGTTCTTGCAGATGTGCAGAGTGAATGTAGTGAATGTAGTCCTGACATCTCTGAGGAAGCATTTCCACATACTGCTGGGACACCACTTTACTTAGAAAATATTGGAGGCTCCTTCTGGGCCAGAGCATTGTGACAGGAAGCAGAAAACACTGAAGAACCTGATGTTTGAAAGATCCCAGCTTGAAGATGTCCTTCTTTCACACACTAGTGTGTTTGTCAGTTTGTGGTAACCCTTCCCTGTGTGGTGTGACAACAGTGTCATGTGATTCGGTGTGATTCCGTACATCTTGAGTGTATGTTGTCTGGCTCTGATAAGCATGATGACTTGCTGAGCTTGTCCTAGAGCCTTCTGATGCTCAAATCCACAGGGCACTTTGTGGCAAACTGCTTGTTAAATTTGAAGACTGTGGGAGGGAATGACCCTGGCCTGAAAAATTTTTTGCTAGCAATAAGAAAGCTGCTGTCATAGAGCAGAGTCATGGCACACCCTGTTTTCATGCCAGGAATGATGGAGGCTGCTTTTTCTGCTTTTCAGAAAGAGACCAGCAAGACTCTGGTTGGGCTGGAAAAGAGAAGGTAGTTTGCAGTAAGCAGTTCGAGCGCAGTAACACTTGAGCAGATGAGAGGTTAGAGCTTCAGGGTTACCTAGCAAAACATTAGTGTGTCTGACAGGAGGAGTGAGAGGTTCGCTCCAAGAGGGCTTCTTTGGTGGGAGATGGCATGATACTGCTTGGCTAGGAAAGCAGTTTCTCAAATTGGTAGAAAAGTGAATGGTGACAGAAACAGGCCTTTCACACAACAGTAAGGCTGTAAAAGAAGTGTCTGTGGGACTGTGAAGTGCAGCCACAACACTGGAAGGAGTTCTTGTCATGTTTTAGAAGTTGTAGACTGGTTGCTGTAGTTTTGTTGGCAGGTACATGGGAACACATGCTGTTGAGTTTGGGAAGGCTGTAAAGGCTGTGTAACTTCCCCAGGTGATAAAACGTAGAAATATTTCCAAAAGTTGGTGTAGAACCTAAGAGAAGATGATCATTGCAAGTCCTTATGCACATATTTATCAGCTGAAGCCAGTCTTTCATTATGAGTAGCCTGATATGTACCTCCTTCACATTTATACTGCTGTTTCTTTGCCAAGAGAACGTTTAGGCCCTCCCCTTGCAGTCTGCCACTGGACTGAGGAAATCTGCTTCTCTTGTGTGTATGTAGAAGTGTGCAAGTGTGGATGCTGAGGAACAGCAGAATAGAGAATAGGCTGAGATAATCCTTTGTCAACATTAAGCATGGTTATTACATGGTTATTAAATTTTGCAGAATTGAATTGTTGCATAATTTTTAGAAGGACCAAGCCCTCTACCAGAAAAAGCAAAATACTGAGATAAATTAGTATGATGACTTAAAAGATGACTTAAAAGAAACAAACCATATACATTTACATAGTTCAGGCTCATTAAAAATCATGGTAAGCCTTGGCAAGAAGTGACTGGAGATGGTCAAAGGAGAGGCTGATTGAATGGTGAAGGAGTTTTGAGATTGGTTTGAGGGGTTTTTTATTGCTGGTATAGAGAGTGTGTATATTTGCAGTGGTAAGTACTTCGAAGTCTCTTTTGTATTAGGATATTGATAGTTCCATAAATTTGCAGTTACATGAATGGAATAATAAGGTTGTCTGGTATCAGAGAAATTAGGACACTTAGTGGTTTGAACTGTTATTTGAAAGCTGAACAGTTAATCACCTCATTTCTACGATGATGGTTTTTCAGAATGCTGGAGGCTTAAAACATCTAATGTGGGTTCTGCTGATCCTCTGCTTCTTGTTTTACATAGTTTTGACAGTCTTGGTGACAATTCGGGTGCTGATTGTAGCTTCCTTGTTTGAGAGAGTTGATGTGCACTCAGTCCTACAAAACTAAACCAAAATGTGTTTGCCTGTCTTAGGAAGTGGAGGGTGAAATTCTGTGGCGTATCATGATGTCCTCCCCAGCTCTTGTCATTTTCCCTGATGTGCATATCAGAGAGATTTAAGACTATTTCTTGACTCATCTGAATCCTTTTCAACTTAGGCATATATGGTCTTTGCTTATAGGGAGGCAGAAATTGTAGAAATCATTCAGTATCTCTGAATCTGTAGAGTGGTCAGCCCAAAGAAGATCTCCCTATTACTGTCTACTTCTTTCTTTACTCTTTTTTTCTTTAGTATCTGAACATTTGATGCAGGTATTTCCTGAATTATCTTCACTGCGCTCCCAAGAAGTAGAAATATCTTTGCTTTACAGGTGGAGAACTGAAGCACAAACAGATTAAATAACTAGATGATGCCAGGTCTTAGACCCTGAGTCACCTTAGCCATGAGGTAACTTTTAGTATTTTGTCCTTAATTTTGAGATTTTTCTGTCATGTTTTGATAAGCATAACTAAAATAATCCTTACGAGTCTTGCATTTCTAGATGCTTGCTTTTAATTTTGTTTCTGTGAAGTTACTTTATTTCTATGGAGTTAATCCTGCTGCTTCCACTGGTCTGTTTGGCAGTCATATCATCTGCATGTCTGATGGTTAACTGTTTAGTAAACCCCACAGACATAAGAGTGTAATTATGTGCTGAGTGTAATTATGGTTGTCCAGAAATTCAGATTTAAAATGGAGGTGTGTGTTGAAGCACATCTATGATTTTTTATTATTTAGCCTTTTGAGGAGGAGTGCATTAAATATGACCTCTAAAGTGATTTAAGGATATTATCAGCTTCCAGTGCTGTGTGCTCAAGTCATTGAAATATCAAGGGTTACATTAATGGGCAGCCCACATAATATTCTTCTGAAGATAATGCTTTCCCTTTCGACTTCCTGTGTACCTGAGCTCCAATTTGCCAGCTTACACTGCATGGGGTGCTCCATCTCACACCGTTCTGCTGACAGCAGATCCATCACATGGATTAACTGAAGCATGAAGCCAGATGAGTG
>VZRX01021041.1:0-23210 GCA_013398075.1 Notiomystis cincta | reverse complement strand
CAAAGATAACACAAGACAAGTACTGAGGTCTGAATAGCAGCTCTGCATTGAAAAGCTAGGATCGTAAACCAGCAGGGAACCAGAGCAGCAGTTCATATGACTTACTAAGCAACCCAGCTGGCATAGGTTTTTATGTGTGTGCATTGATTTTAAATTGAAAGAAAAGGAATGTAGAGGTAAATATCTATTTAACATTTTTATTTCCACTGTTTTAAATTTAGTTTTTATCTTCTACAACTTATNAAATCAATTCATTCCCTATCTCTCTTTTATGTTCTAAAAAACCAAGTTTTCTGCACATTCTTCAGAAGGCAAACCCTAAGGTTGATTTTTCTACATGCTTTTCAAGGTTCTGTATTTCAGCAGAGAACTCTGCAGGCTTTTGTGGCAGGTGCCAGACATTATACATACATCTTTTTTTTGTTACTACCCATTTGATGAGTTTGTGTCCTTAATGGCTGACTACTGACTATTTAAATGGAAGAAAAAAAAAAAAAAGCAAATTATACCAAAATATTAAATAAGACTCCCAAGGAAGAAATTTACTCTATTTTCTTTATCTCACCCAAGACATAAACCACTTGTGAACTGTATAGGCCTGTGTTCAAATGCTGTTCAAATACTTATCACAGAGAACTATATCTGACTATCAACATGCCCTCTCTGTCACTCACTGGTTGCCAGATGCATAGTCATTGTATCAGGGAAAACAAATTTCCCCATCCTTTCAGACTTGTTTTTATATTCATTCTTTACTTCAGGAGCAAATACGTGACCAAAAGAACACTGAAAAATCTATTTCTTAAAATGGACCTGATGCGAAGCAAAACTGCAGACATGGATCATCCAAAGCATTGATGGGAAGATACAGGTCTTTCACATTCAGCCTGATGCTTCTAATCTAGCCTGAAGTTGTCTGTTGCTACCACAACAGCTCTTTAGTAAACACAGAAAATTAGCTTGATGCTCTTAGTCTGCTCCAGTGGATGACAAATTGTAATGCAAAACTTAATAATGAAATTGTCGTAAGTTGATTTCAAAATCATGGATTCTGTTCACTAAGAAAAAAGAAAAAATTAAAAGCTTAGCTCTTCAGGAAAGTTTTCCTAAAGAGAAACTTTAACTTTATGCCAGAAGAGGAAAAAATTTTCAGCGCTAAATGGCAAAAATCTTTACTTCTTATAGTGCTCTTACTCCTATTGTCCACATTTTGTAATCGACTGCTTTGGATTTCAGTCAGTGTGGTCCTCTCATTTAACCTCATAAGCCACTTTCACTTTTATCACTTGAGTGAAAACACAACTCCCTGGAAAAGGTGGTCTTGACATTCCCCAATAAAATTCACCCAAAAAAACAACTTTGGGTCATGTTGATTAAAACTAGTCCTGAATTTAGTCCCTAGGCTTAGGTAAAAACTTGATTTTTTTCAATTATATTATAAACCAAAACCAAAACCTCTGCGGAGAAAAAGAAAGGAAATATATTCAAAACATGTCTATTATAAATTGGGACACCAAAATATTTTGTTCCACTGGAGAAGAAAGATTAGCACCTTCTAAATCTTACGTTGTAATAAGAACAACCATCTTTGGCCAGTCATGACAGACTGGGGCTCCACTTGCCCATGTGGAGTTCTCTGACAGCACTTGTTTATCGTATCAGCAATCCAGCTACCCCAACACTGAGCAGTTATGTCTCTATTTTCCATTAAGAAGCAAAGACCTCAGGCCTCTGTTTAGGCAATGTAAAAGTTGGCAATCTGATCTACTTTTTGGTTTAGTTTGGTTCAGTTTTTGTAATTGAGTAGTATTAGCAGCCCTTCAGAACCTTTCCTTTGCATGGAAGCAGAAAAAAGGAAAATCTTCTGTTTTCTTTTGAAGGGTTCTTCCTTATTCTACCATTTGAATTCAATTCATGGATAATCTCTATTTCCACTAAGGATACTTGCCTACATGCTTCCATTTCCCAGAATACTTTCCTGGTTCTTGCTGCATAGACAATTTCAAGATTTATCTTCAGACTATTCCAGCTTACTTGGAAATACCAATAGAGAAAAAAACTTTGTATGTGCTTCCTACCTGGTCAAAGAGTGCATCTTACATCTCTGTTGTAAGTTTTAACTGACTAAACAAGCAAATGAATTTAAAAAAATAAATTAACAGAAAGAAAGAAAAAACTAAAACCAACCAAACAAACAAAAAACCACCACCACCAACAACAACAACAAAAAATAAACTCACCTCAACATAATTCATGTTACATGTAACTAACAGAGGTAACTGTGGTTCTTTCTGTCCAACTGAAACGTTAAGCATGAGACAGCATGATTTTAATAGAGGTGTATTACCATTATTTTCAGCCAAGGTACTAAATGTAATGAAAGATATTCAACACGTGCCCTTTTTATAGCAAGAAGCAAAGACTGAAAGAATTTAGGTGTGGTGCTCCCATAGCAAAATCAGCCTTCCTTTTCAGTGATGCCTTTGAGTAATATTGATATAATCAGGAAGTTTCACTTTTTTCATATGTGGTCTATCGCGCTGCATATTCCCTGGGTTCACCTAGCTTTATCTGTTCTGTTTTTCTGGAGCCTGTTCGTAAGTTGGTAGTCACAGAATTTATACTTTTATCAGGGCCATGTTCCCATGTTGTGTTGATCCCATAAGGTCTGAAATTATCTGTGAGATACACGGACAGTTTTCCGCTCCAGTAGTGGTGGATAAAAATGGAATTCTGCACATCTTGAGAGTCATTGCATTCTACCTCATCCTGAAGGAAATCTGTTTCAGTTCTGCATCCAGAAATAGCTTGCACCCATTGACATCCACAGCTCCAAAGGTCTCTTACTGCTTTGCCTTATTTGTTCTTTGGTCACTCAACTTAAATAAAAAAATGGGAGTAACCTAACAAATGTTGCAAAACATTCAGAGAATACAACAACATATGCTTTAGGAAGTAGGGGATGACAAATGATACTACTATCAACCGGACTTGTTAAACAAAGGTATTTGGGAGCCCAACTCCCCCTGCTTACCTTTGTGCACCTAGGTTTCTGTGTCTGTCTCTTGGGAAGCTGATTATTTCTAGATAGGAAGTAAGTCTTGGAGGCATAAGACCAGTCTTAGAGATGTAAGACTATGGCCACCCACTCTCAATATCCCAGAAACAGATGTTTCAAAGATTGACATGATGTTTCTTCCACTCTCCAGAGATTAAGTAAAACTTTTAAAATTCTTTGCTCACCAGAAGTAAGTTAAGGCTTTTTGTATGTCTGGAAGGTGTGATTCTGTTCTGAAGTTTATTAGACATTAAGCCTTGAAGAAACAGAGGCTAAGTGGTTTGGCCTAGGTGATGAATGTGCCTACAGCAAACTGAAAACTTACCCAAAACAAGAAATACGCCTTGATTACCTACCTTAACTACCCAGAGCAAAGAAATGGCAAGAAGCCTACTTACATTGAGACTTTTTCAGATATTCTCCCCAGACCCATCAGGAGACCCTTCTCCCCTTCAAGAGATCTACCAGTTTTCTAAATCTTAAAATGCTGTATTACAAATTTCTTCCATACACCTTCTATCAGCTTGCAGAGTGGCAGGATGTATTCTCATGCCCGTGGTGAAGCAGTCAGTCTTGGAGATGATAATATCCTTCCAGTGCACCAGAAAGTGAAGACAAAAGTTACAAAGTAAGTCAAAAGAAGTGTACCCCTTGGCTCCACAAAGTGAGATTTCACTCTCTTGTTTCCCATACATCTCCCATCACTGCTGGGGAGAACAAAAAACCAAACAAAACAGCACCGAACCCCATAACTGAACAAATCCAGTTGTTAAGATACTTTGGCAGAAATCTCTTATGATTGTATGTTTATTGTCAGGGTAGCCATGAAGAATGGGTAAAACTTCAAGAACATATGAACACACACATCCACTCTACTCTGATTAGCGGGACTGAAAATTGTGTATAACACTATAAATGCGGTAATGAGTACTTTATCTGAAAGAAAGCAGAGAACAGGAAAGTTTCTTGAGGTTGGAGACAACTGTGGGTGGGTGTGTGCATTCTGTGAGGTGATGCAAACTGAAAACAGCTCTGTAAAGTACCATCTGCTACATACAGGTTGTAAGATCTGTGCGTTTTGCCTTTGAACACAGAGTAGTTTTCATAGTAGAGCAATTTACCAAAACCTCGTACCTCCAAGGCTTTATAGGAACATTGCTTCATCTCTTCAGAAGGTGAGCAAAGTTTCTGTTAAGATGAGGACTCCAGGCTCTATAGGAAACACCAGCACCATCACTCTTGAGTCACCCTGACCTGAAAATTTTAGAAGGAGTAATTTTAAACATAAGCAGAATTTTTCATTATCCCATTTTAGTCCTGAAAACAGACAAGAAATTCATTCCATAACTTCCATCTCTCTACAGGTGGTTAAATTCATTCAGTCAAAGGGGATAGACAGTCTCCATCAAAAGAGTATTTAAAATTAAGTTAGTTACCTTAGCTATTGTGAAAGCTGATCTAATGACCAGAGAGGGAATCAGGGGATTCTGGATATTTAAGTTAGCTAGCCAAGCTTCATGCTGTAGTTGGAAGAGAAAATAATGCAGCAAAATACAATATTATTTGCCATCCTGTGAATGTAAAGACTAAAACAGGGCCAACAGAGCTTCTTTTGCCTGCACAGGATTTGTAGAGGGATGATTAATTTTATTTCTCTTCATGTGGTTATTCATCCAGTTCACATTTCTATTTTGTTATGTATTAATTTCTGATGTATCTCTTTCTCCTGCAGTGATTCACACAATGGCTTCTACTTTTAGTACACATTCCATTATTCCAAAATAAATTATAAAGGGAGAAAGCTCCTGTAAATGGAAGACTACAGCAACAGCACTTGTAAAGTACCATGTCATTATTAAAGGGCCAGGAAAAAATAGCAAGTGTTTTAATGAAAATTGAAAGTTCCTAAAGCCCAAAGTTAAGTTGTTTGGTTTTGCACTGGAAATCTTGTCCTTTTTTTCCCTGTTTTCCATAAATGTCTTATGTGATGTCTGGGGAGTACCTCTTATAGTTATGACTAATGGTCCACATGAACTAACAGAATGTTTGTGAGAAATTTGGGTAATACGATGAGGTTGTCCATGGCAAAGTCATTTCTCCTTGCCTTCCACACAATAAAGGCCTCAAAAAATGTTTGCAAGTCATTGCAAATCAAGCAAGATTAGGCATAACCTCAAAAATAAGCTTAATTTTTGTAGTTGCAGGTGGAATTTTTTTTTAAATATGGGATTCTTTCTAGTACAGGAGCATTTCTACTCTTAATATTTATACATATAGAGATCAGCAAATGGTGATATCAGCATGGACACTGAAGAAAAGTTGCAAAATTCAGTTCAAGTTCAGTTCAAAGTTCATGTCCTGAGTAAAGTGGCAAAAGTTTTGCATAACTCCCATTCCCTTTCCTGAAAACACAGTCTTTATTCTAGATCTTAGATTATGGGAACAGATAAATGTCTTTCTAAAACCTATCTACAAACTTCTTCTGTTTATAGGAGTTTATTTTACTAGTTTTACCCAAAGTCTGGAACTTCTAAATATTATATCTGCCACCTACAGAAATCTCTTCCTCTCAGTTGGGGGAAAAAAAGCAAACACAAACACAAAGTCTGTGAATTAACTACCTCCCATTTTCCTTGTGGCATTTCACTTACGCTCCAACTGTCCTTCCTTTGTTTCTCTCTAAAGATTCACAGCTGCTGGAGTGGTGACACCAGTTTGAGTTCTCCCACAAGGGGGCTGTGCTAGCAGGAGAAGTCATACAGACCAACATCTCTGTCCCCTGACTGCTTCTTGGTCACATCCTCCCTCTCAGGGAGGACCACACTCCAGAGCAGCCCTCATGCCCACGTGGCAAGACCTGGACAATTGGTCCTATTTGTAATTGTTATGGACCTTGACAGACCCTGGAGCTGAGAATAAAATCAATGTGTCTCTAGTACAGATGGTGAACAGGCTTAAGTGAGTTAATGCTTTGAACACAGGCCAGATCTATTTTAATTACTAAAAACCCTGTCATTCCAGAGTCTCTCTGTCATGAGCTGTTGCTCTGCTCAGGTAGTTCTTTTTAGTACATAAACCATGCAGTTAAATATCTGCCAACTTAAAATGCATTATTTAAATAACCTTAAAATCTTCTCTGCTTTAGCTTTTTCGACCTTTCTCAGGAAAACCTGTGCATAATTTGTATGGATTTATGGAGATATAAATGCCTAAAGTAATGTTTCAGCACTAACAAATGTGGGTAGATGTGACTTAAAAACAAGCTGATCATGCACTGGAACAGCAAAGACTGGAGGATTAAGGCAGTCAGTGAAGATGAAAGTGTAGTAAAATCTGCAGAGAAAAAAAATAAGCTTGCAAGGAGATACTAAACAAGTAGAACATGCAGGAAATATTTAAAGATTGGCCTTCATCACTGTGAGTTTTTATTTAAATAACCAACTGGTACATAACTGTTGTGAACATGTAATTTGCTCAGTTTTAGGAGTGCCTGGCCCAATTTCCTTAAAAGAAAAGTTTCACGACTCCCATTGTCCTAAGGCATCATTTAGGGCCCACATAGTTAAAAAAGTTTTTAATGAGTTCAGTAGGGAAGATTTCACAGAGCATGAAAAAAAATCCATGTGGAACTATAGCTCCCTCAGTCGTTTTTAGCTAGTGTGAGCACAACTCCTCACAAAGCACTTCTGCAATAATTTCTTGTTAAGCATACATGTTTTTTCCAATTTGAACAATGCCAAAAAGTGATAACTCAGACTCTGAGAATTCTGCTGACAGTCAGCTGTCACTCATTGTCCTTTATTCTGACAACCTCAGGCTTTCAGCCATGGATTCATGAGTTTTCCCCTTTCTCTTTATTTTTAAAGGGGGTGGGGAATGGGTAAGAATATCAGAGGATTCAGCCCTGAATAGACTTTTGTTTTGCTCTTTCTTTTGCCTCCTGACTGTGTCAAATGCAGTGTGTCTCTCATGCAGTTTCACTCTTTAGAGAGCCCTGACTGGCCTGGCTAGTTAGTATTCAGAAACAAGCCAAAGTGGATAAAATTCTCCTCTCTGGCTTGCTGAGACTGCAAGTTAAGTAATTAGACTAAAAGCTCAGTATCTGGGGGAGGGGGAAGGAGAGGAGGAAAGAAGACTTTTGCAGCCTGTATTATTGACTGGAACTTGTCAATATAGTTCATAACTTTGAGAACCAGAGAGGAGAGAAAATTCAATACACTGTTATGAATATGTGCTAGTTAATACACTTGTAATGAATTTTCCTAAAGACTACTTAGTTGTATACCCTACTCTCTGAGCAGTGGGATTTGCCATTTTATGAGAAAGAAGGGAAAAAGGTTAGATATGGAAATGGAAATTTCATCTTTTCCCCATAAGTAATTGAGATGTTTAAAAAACAGACATACGTGGTGGAACACAGATTCCCATCCCCAGTTCAATCTCTGCTTCTCAATTTCCTTCACTTCCAAATGCTTTTCCATGACATCCATATCCAATCCTCTTTTCAAAACTGACGTGCCTCTGCCCCTTTTTACCTATGTAGTGTCACCTCTGAATGTTTCATCCTCCACTCTTCCAGTCAATGCCTTTCTGCTATAACCACACCTTCATAAAAAATATCCTCCCACATCTTGCAGGACTGCAGAACCATCCTCTTCCAAAATCCTTCCTGAGTTCCATGCTTTATATATAAATATATATACCTCCAAAATCCAATGATTTAGGGAGAGATTGTCTGAGTGGTTGAGACATGTAAGTGACGATTCTAAATATTTAATAATATACTGTGTAAAAGTATTATGCAACTAATATATCAGAAGAGAGGTCATATCCAAATATATCACCTTGTGCCCACATATTGTTAGTGTGTATATGTATATATGTATAGGTATATATTTATATTTATATTATATCTAGATATAGCTAGATAAGTAAATAGATAGATTAAATGTATATGAACAACCAGAAATAGGTTCTATTGCTAGCTTAAGTTCAGTGCCCCATTCTTCATATCCCTAGTTAAAAAAAATTAAAAGCCCAAACAACAAACATCAATTCTCCATTAAGAAAAGCATCCAAACAAGTCACGGCAACTCACATCCCACATGTGCAAACCTGAGTGGATTTCTCCTGCCTTTCTGTCCTTCAAGCTGCACTCTTTTCTCCAGTTTCCTTCTTGTTTCAGTTTTATTTTTCCATTATTAAAAAACTTTTTTCTGACTTTCAAGGGTCAATATTCTCCAGCACAACAGGCCCTAAGGATGTGACTTTTACTTCTATGTCCCCATGGTCTCTCAGGTGCTACTGCCTTTTATGACCACTAGAGTTCAAGCAATTTCCCTTCGTTTTTCATGTTACTTTCCATCAGGCTGCATGTTCAGCTCCTGAGTTTTTACTCTTCCTCTGGCCTGTATAGGTTGACAAGAAGGGGAAACAGTCTTCTCCATGCTCTGTCACTCTGCTTGGTCTCAATGTCCTTGTTTCTTGGTGATGGCTCCTTGTGAGAGATGGGAATGTTAATGGCTATTGACTCAAGTAATCGGCCATTTACAAAAGCATCAGAGTGCTTTGCTGATGAGTACAAGGTCACACTCATGTGCAGAGAGGTGTGTACCCACCACCAGAAGCTTCAACNCAGACACATTTCTGAGGCCTTCCAGGGACCTGAGGACTGCACAGGATCCAGAGTGTTATATCAGACAGTGTAAAACTCCCCAGCCAGGGGAGGTTCCTGAGCATTCCCAGTTAACCTAAGCACCTATTAACCCATCGAACTTTGTGTTTCACGGCCTTTNCTCAAGTAATCGGCCATTTACAAAAGCATCAGAGTGCTTTGCTGATGAGTACAAGGTCACACTCATGTGCAGAGAGGTGTGTACCCACCACCAGAAGCTTCAACCTGGATTTTGAGCCAGATAAGGGAAGAGGTCAATAAAGAAGCAGACTCTGCAAAGGTTGGATAATGCTCTTTATCACACCAATATCCTCCCTTACAAAATCGACTCATTTGTAAACCCAATCTCACCCTTCCCCCTCCCCAAGAGGGTATTGGGACATTGGGCATAATTGGCTNTGGGTGGTGATACCTTTCTACTCTAAGCCTTTCTTTCTCTTTCTTACTTTTCCCTTATATATTTTCTCAAGTGTTATTTTTATGTTTTGTAGTGCTGCTTCCCTATAATAATAATCAAAGCAGCTACACAGCTCCTTTCCTTTGCAATTAAATTGTTGTAAGGCAAATAATATAGATATCACATATATACATAGTGTTGTTTCACTCTAATCCACCCCAAGAATCTATTAACAAGAGCCTGATTTGCCCTTGCCTTCAGGAGTGGGTTATAACATTTATTTTGGTATCATAGGTGGGATTACTTTGAGAAGCAATGAGGAAGTTTTTCTATGGGGATGACATCCAGAGTGGTGGACAAAGGAGATCTTATTTTTGGTCGAAGCCAAAATCCCTAGCAGAAGATCATGGTAGTCCCAGATATGCCTGATCTCAATTATCCCCCACTGCCAGTTTGTTGTTTTTTGGGTTTTGTTTCTTCTCTTGGTATGATCTGAGCATATCAGACATGAAAGGTTTTCTGGTGTAACTCACACCTGTTGTAAAGTGTTCTCCATGCAAAAGTCAAAGTGACCCTCAGAGAGGGTAGTGGGGAGAAAAATATTGATCTTCAGTGTGTTACTGAAAGATACTACCACCAAGGAAAAGTCAAATTGGGATTGTCCCCTCCTGATAAAATTAAATAGCTATAATGATAACTTTTCCTCCTGATATGATGTGGGCTCATAACTATTGGCACTGGCTGATAACAAGCAGTGGCAGATCAAACTAAAATTCCTGCAAGAGACCATAAACTAAAACCTGGCAAAGGAAAGGCAGTTGTGTGTGCCATTTCAAGTGCTGCCCTTTAAGCAGAACAAAAGGAGCTATTGGCTACTCAGATATCTGAGACTGAAATGATAAGATCTTTAAAAGATTCAGTGAAAGCATTGCAGGACCAACTAGGAAAAAAGAACACACACTTAGCAGCTGAACATTAAGTAGTTTGGATGGAAAGGGAAATTAATCTATTACTTCAATCATCTGCGCAGGAGGCAGAGGAGCAAATTTAATCTCATAGAAAGGAGTTAGAAACAAAAAAGTTGTGAACAAGAATCTGTGTTACCCTTGCCTTCAGGGGTGGATCATAACACTCCTAGAATTCAGGTGTTTGGTGGCTGATTCTACATGGCACTGGGACACATGTGCTGAGGCTGATTCCACATGGCCAGTGACTGGGGTGACTCACAGATGTGTGCTACCCAGTAGTGCTTACAGGGTTGCTGCAGAGGCTAGCTCATTGATCTCAGTACACTAGGACTCGTTCTTGATGCCACAAGTCATACTAGAAGACATTGGGACAGGATGTCAGCACATCTTGTGTCTGTACTGCAGCCAGAATGGTTCATGCAGTAAAGCTTGAAGGTGATCATACCACACATCCACAAGGCCCTTGCCAGCAGTACTGTCCAGAGGTAGGTTCTGGATCAAGAAAGCCAGTCCTGGGTGGGGAAAATACCCAAGAGTGTAGACATCTATCCTGTCTTCCTGACTGCTCTGTCTATCTTCCCATCTTGTCACATCCCATGCTTGACACTGGACAAAGATGACCAATGTCCTCTTCTAAAGTCTTGTGTTGACCACTTTGTGAGAGGCTATGTGGTCACCCTGAATTTCTATACATCTGAATTATTAAATTACTTAACAGGCAATATAATTGTTCCCATACACTGACACCGAAGCCACACCTAATTTCTGTAGATCTATAATGCCTGATGTTATTCCTGATTTAAACAGGCAGAGGGATCTGAAGCTGACTGTGGAATGACTTGGCCTTTAGGGAGGAATATTTGTGCTCAACCCCAGCAAGCCCTCAAGGCCCACTTTTCCTAGGAGAAGACAAGGCATGTGGGTAGAAGGAATAGTAGACTAATCAGTAAAGATGGGAAAATCAAACAAGTTTTGTGTCTCTCCAGACTATTTAGTTCTATAGAACCTGCAGCTCTCAAAGTCATTTTTCAGAGATCAGAGTAGACTCATCTACAATCTAAAATACAGTCTAAATACACCAATTAGAGTACCTTGGAATGAAAAAAGGTTAATATTTATGATGTACAGATGACATCATAGAACCTGAGAGTGAAGTTCTCTCTAGGGCAAGAGAAACAGAAATCCTTAAATGCACAGAGAGAGGTCTTAATACCCAGTAACCAATAAATACATATTTTCTCAGTTTTTAATAGAGTTGTGAATTTTATTTCCTAGTCTTATCTTTATAAGGCCCAAAGCAGGAGGCAGGGAAGCATATTTCCCTAGACAGGTAATTTCCTCAAGACTTTCTATAAAATGGCTACTGATTTGTGTGATGAAATGTGTTGCCATCACCTGCAAGTCTGTCCTGTGCAGGTTCTTAGACCTTACAACCACAACAAAATGCTCCAGCTGTTTACATGAAGTTGTAAATAGTGTAAATTCCTGTCTCTAGGAAAGGCCCCACTTTTCACTTTCCAGACTACAGGAACAGAAAAACTCTTATTAAGGATTTTTGAATTGTAAATAAATAGAACTGCAAGCATGAAGAAGCGTACGCACCCAGATCTGTGATTCTAAATGGGAACTGGAGTCAAATTAGCAGAAGACTGTAATTGTCTTAGTTGAAGTGAAGACAATTTGACTGCATTTAGTAAGGTTATAAACACCACCCATATGCTGAAATGAAAAACTCCTTTTGCCTGGACTTATGACTCTACATTATATATTACATTTTTATATATTCAGTATTTTTACAATAAGAAATCATGGTAGTCTTGATGGTAGCTGAGACACCCTGAAATGTCTACTAAAAGCAAGACATTGTAATATAACAATTTTAAAAAGAGAAAAATTACATTTCAAATCAGAATTTAAGATTGTCAAAAAAGGTTTATCCAGGTAAGCCATTTTTCAATGCTGTTTTAAGCCAGACAGAAATTTTTCTTAAAGAAACTGTCTTGAGGTGCAGATAGATTCTATTCAGGTGAATACATTCAATGTCTCTTTCTCAAGTATTAATAAAAATCCACATTTCATGGGAATCCATCAGTACAATGAAAGGATATATTTTCAAGAAGTTGTATTGTTCAAATGTTATAATTATCATCTTTAATTGCTTACAGAATCACAGAATCATAGATATTCTAAGCTGGAAGGGACCCACAAGGATCATCGAGTCCAGCCCTTAAGTGAATGTCCATACATTTTCACATGGAATTAAATACATGTATCTGTATTTCTAATTTTTTTGTGTGTGTCTCTTGTCGATATGCATGCTTTTCCAAGCATTTAGGATTAGTCATCTATTTACAAGATAAAGACACAATCTCAAAAATTATAAAAATTTATTCGTATTCATATGCTTTCTATTTGTTTAATAATATCAGAATGAGAAAATTGTTCATGTCCTGCCTGGTTTTACACTGTGATTTGCACAGATAGGGTTCTTCACATACACAATTGATTTCAATGATATTTTGCAGAGGCCCAGCAGATTTAGGCCTTAATGATCAATTAAAATAAACATAATCATAAAGGCTTATGAAAATTAAAACAGAAACCAGCAGCTACTACTCCAACAATGTCAAATTAATTTTAAGTACTATATTTTAAAATGTACTTAGAAATAGAAACAATGGGGGTTTTTTGCAGACACAGGAATATAAAAACACCATTGGAGGGGAAGTCCAGCCATTGGAGTTTCTGTAATTTTCGACCTCTCATAATCTCTGTTTCTTAAAAAGAGAAGAAAACACAGTAAACCCAGTGCCACAAATCCAAAGGGGGAAAAGTATGATTTCTTTGTTAGAATGAAATCCAAAGCATTTATAGGAACCTAAGCTCTGTTTAAACAGCTTACATGAATGTCATTTCTATAGGTGCAAACCTTTAATAGTCATGTCTATGAGAAAAATAGATGTAACCTTATCTGTAGTTTGGCTTTACAAGCCAAAATTGTTACTTTGCTTTTTTTAAACAGAATCTGCATTTCTCTTGGTTCTTAATAATACTATAAAACTCATTCAATGAAATAGTGAAAGTAACTGTCTAAAGGTTTTTGTTTATTTTTCTTACAAGGACATTCTACAGTAGGCGCTAAAGTATTTCAGGTATTTCAGAATCATGTAAATTATCCTAAAAATGCCCTGGGAAGATGAAGACATGACTATAGTTCATTATTTTTTGCAGTAAACTGACATGAAAGACTACATTTTAGAGTCCAGTGACTTATTTCTCTTTGCTCAACGAATATCACTTGGTCCATTCCAAGGACATTTTGCCTAGTTAGTGTAGAATTAATTCTTTGATAAAAAAGGTGGCTTGAGTTTTGGTCAAAAAGAAAACTGGGGTTTGGAAAGTTTTTTTCTGGTCTGTGTTTCTATGTGGTAACCATAGTGGGTTTCAGCTATTCTGTTTTAAAATCCTTTGGGTTTTATGAATAACTCCTAAAGTTTCATCAGAATTTGCTGTTACTGTAATTCCTCCAGGGAGGAGCACTAAAGTAATTAGGAAAAATACCTTACTCCCAAGACACTTTAATGCTCAAAGTCACAATGTGTCCCCTCTCCTTGCATAAATTAATATCTAAAACCCTGGTTTGACAAGACATACATGAAAGGCTTACCTGATGCTGAGCCCAAATAGTCCTGCTGACTTCGATGGGTTTAAGCATGCATTTAAAAATATTCCTTGCTTAAATGCCTTGTTGTTTGGGGATATAAAATGCTGCTTCAGATAAAAGAAAGAGGTCCATTGATACGCAGAAGTCACTCCACAGTTCCAAACATTAATTTAACTTAATTTCAGAATCAGATTCTAGAGGTGCAAAGGAATTTGGAGGTAACTGGAGGAATGGGTGAGATTTGAGAATACTGAGACTCCTGTCAACTTCCACTCCACTTGCTGGCGTAAGACCATGGCAAGTATAATACCTTGCAGTTGCCAGATAATCAATCAACGTGTAATTTTTTCTTTTCTTTTCAAAGGGATGTTGCTTATCATGGCAGTGTATAAAATTCTTTCTTTTTTACATGATATATCCATGACGTTTTTGCGATTCAGACACAGTGCTGACACATGCAGGAAATGACAGATAGCAATAGTGTAATAAAAGAGTTAAATCAAAACCAAAGCACAGACATATTTCTCGTTGTTTTGAAAGCACTGACCTAAGCACCTCTCCAGGATTTTATTAGTAAAGTTTAAAAATATTTGGAGATGACTAGTGCTCTCTTGTAATAGCCTAAAAGAGCTGACTTGTCATCAAGTGTGTTTGAGATGCTTTTATATGGAGGTATATGGAGTTTCATGCCTGTTTGTGAAAGAGGAATTTTCTTAGGCCTTTGTCCACAACTGCTGAGAGGTTATTGAATGTCAGGTGTCAGGACTCTAAACAGCCTGTCATAGGTGCAAAACAGTGAAGAGTTGGAGGAAGAAAAAGAAAGGAGAAAATAAAAAGTAATAGAAACAGCTAGAGAGTAAAATAGCAAAAGCTATAAAAGCTTTTAAGCAGCACTTCTATCCTATCCCTGAAGGTCAGCATGTCACTGGACTAGTACATGCTGTATAGTCACTACCAGCAAGTCTTTCTTTAAAAATTTAAAATTAAAAACTAAAAAACTACTTGTTGAATTATATGCAGATTCAATCATGAGTTTTGATCTTGGGTTTGATTCTAGCATGAATTTCTTCTGCTGATTAAGTGGCTTTCATGTTCCTCACTTACTTTTAAGGATCAAAAGACATCAAGGTACCTCATTGAGCTAATAGTCTCTGCCCCACAGATCTTACAATGTAATCTTCATGTCTGTGATCTCTAATTCCTGCAGTTTGTCCAGGTATTCCCATCACAAGGGGCAGAGCTGAGTAAGCAGTGTATATACTAACTCAAAGGACCATAAATAAAAAGGTTTTGCACATTTTTTCTTCCTCCTCCAAAGCCGAAAATGGGAAATTTTCAGCTATTCAATTGCTTAGAAAAAGCTGACATACTGCTTTTTTTCTTAACATCTACTTCTACATGCTCTAGCATCAGACAATGAAATATCCCAAAATATCTCAAATACATCATACTCATATCATATATAATGATCAATTTCAGACCATGTGCAACTGGGCGGAGAACTGTTCAGTTGGGCACTGCAGTTACTGTTAATGAGGGTTGTTATGTGATAATTGAACACATATGTTGTCCAAGCACCACCACCACAACTGTAGAAGTAGAAAGGGAAATGTCCTTTTGCTGCTGATCAGGACTGATCCTCCCACAATGGAGCTGCAGTAGGACTCAGAGGAGTCTTGAGCACTGGTCTGTACCATTACATATTTCGGACAGTATTGTATGGGTTTTTAATATGTTTTGGTGTATGTAATTAGTAATTGTCCTGCAGTACATTGTCCTCTTCCACCAGCTACAGCCTGAATTCATTGATATCATCTCCTTAAAAGTTTGAAACCCCCCAGTGACAGGAATATTAATGTGCCAACACTGTCATATCTATTTCAGCTCATACATATGCAATTTCTTTGTTTTCAAAGATTTATGTCAGACTTTGCTGAAGTGAGGTATTCTACCATTTTAGATAATAGCATGCCAAAGTGATGTTATCAGGCACATTCAGCACTCATTCAAGCAAATGGGAAGGAGCATCCATTCCTTCATAGTTTAAACAGAGAGAAACTGTTATTTATCCTTATTTGATGAAGAAATCTTTCAGGGGGAAAGAGTGTACTTTTAGAAGAAGATTATGGTCATCCTGTGGATTATCTTTTAATTAAGAATGGATGATTTGTGCCCACTCTGCTGTAGCAAATGTCTTGCTGCTAATGAAGTTTAAACAGACTTACTTTATTTAATTACAGCTAATCACTAGGGTAAAATGTGGAATTGTCTTTGATCCACATGTAGAATGGTAATCCTTGTGGCAGATAGCATCTCTTATTCCCTCAAATTCTTTTCAGTTTCTCCAGGAGGTCTCAGCTTAACTAAGGGTTAATTGAGATAGCTGGACTGGTGTGATTGATGTATTTTTGCTCAGGGATGCCATCCTGCCTTTCCAAGGACTCTCTCTCACTCTCTTCCCCCGCACCCCCGCCCCTTCTCTCCCCTTCTCTCCCTGTGCAGTCACCTTCAGGCCATGTAATGTAGTAGATGCCTGCTTGTTTGACATGAGGGACCTGAGGGGGCCAAGGTCCTGCTGGATCAGTGAGTGGAAGAACAGAAATTGCTGGAGGGAGAGCAGAGGTTAGGAGAGGGCAGCAGAGACCAGTGTAAAGCAGAAGAGGGCACTAGTAAACTGACCTATTTCAACCACAACTCTTTACACTCTGAGCAGAAAAAAAACAGTTGATTGAATATTGAAAGCAGTATACCACTTGGTGAGGGAGTAATACCAAATATATTTTATTTCATCTTATTGTTTTGTTTATTTCAATTTTTTATCTAGTTAATTTAAATTTAATTTAGGTTTGGTTTATTTTTTTAGTTTATTGAAAAAAAAAATTTTAATTTATTAAAATAAAGTGGTCCTCACTTCAAGGAATGTTACTAAAGCCTCTGACTTTCCGCTTTTAAAAATATGGCTAGTACAGCCTGTGGAACTGAAAAGTCCCCAAAAGAATGTAGGAATTTGTATTTGTTGTGGTCTCATAATACTGCCTGGTGCTCACAATCCTTCAACAAAAATTTTCTTTACTCCCTCATTCCCAGAACTTTCCAAGGCTGGTGAAAACTGTGGTAAGACCCATCTGTAGAAATCAAGCTCAGTAGATAAAATTGGTTTAAAGGACTAAAGTTTGTTCAACTGGTTTCTTACGGTGTTTTGTACTTTGCAAGAAATGTTGACTCGAAATTACTGGCCCTAACTTGTATCTTTTAAGCTCATTTTGTCCGTTTGTCATTCCATTTGGCTTTTCTTTATTTCTTTTTTTTTTGATGGTAAAATAAGTCACCATTGTATGAACATGTTCTGGTTTCTTGTTATCTTCTGTTAAAATAGAATAATGTTATTTATTTCATTCTTTGAACATAGCATGTCTGGCCTTTTCTTTATGTTTGTTTGTTTGTTTGTTTCAAAGAGTAATTTGAAATGGAAACATTTATCTATCAGTCTGCTTAGAAATATTAACAGCTTTAATTAGCTCAGTGAAAAAGTTGTTTGTTTTTATTTACAGGAACTGTTAACTTATCCATTGGCAACAGACACAGAATATCTCTTTTGTGAAAAATTTAAATTATTAAAATAAAATAGTTTGCAATTAGTTTCCACGATAATCCATTAAACATCTGCAGTTTTGTCTCCCCATCGGGATCCATATCTGTGCTGAAGTCACATCCTGATAACATCTGCATGTTAGTGATAGATTGTGCTTTAGTCTTTATGGTCTGCTGATGAGAGATTCGTCAAGAGCCTCTAAGTCACCAGAACCACTGTTGAAAATTTTGCTTGTGACATCCTGAAGGTGGCTTAATTTACATTTGCCATATGTCATAATGCATGAACATACTCTTAGTTAAACTGTTTAACATCCTGGCCCTTTTTCACTTTGCTGCTTTGGAGCTGTTTATTTCCTGCCTTTCACGTGAAACTGGTTTTCACTTCTCCAAAGATTGTGACTCCAAACAAAATTTTCAGTGGTAGGATTTATTTTGTTCTGAGTTACTTCAACACCACGGATTAAATTAAAAATCATTTTTTAAAAGTTTGTAAGGAGGAGTAGGATCTTCATTCCTTCTTGCATGGCAACAACAGCTGCATCCACATGAAAAGGCCAGCTTGTTAAACATCATGTAACACTGATTGTCCTGAATATTTTAAAGGTCAGGTATTGACAGGCACTGAGCTGCTTATGTTTCCCGAGTGGCCCAAATTACATCCAACCTGAGTAAGTAGTCAATAAACAATGGCATTAACATATGTAGAAAAAGTGTTTATTTTACATTTTCAAGACAATTGGCAATCTCCTGCTTGTCATCCAAATGCAGAAGCCAGCCATGGACTCTTTGATGAATGAGCACAACAAGAGAGAGGTTATGGGTCTTAGAGACCTCAGGCCTGTCTGAGAAATTTCAGGTAGGCTGTCTGACACACAAGCACAAAATGGATTTCTCTCTGTGGTTTTGAACAAGTAATGAATTCTAAGGAGAAAAGATACTTATATTGTCCCTCGTGCAATGTAATGTGTAGCCAAGTCATATATGTAGCCAGAATGTATTCAAAGGATCTGTGAGGATTCAATTAAGCTCTAAGTAAAAATACTGATGATTTGTATTGCTTACAGACTCTCGGTGTTACTGTGGAAATTAATCATCCTTCTTACTTGTGAGTACTTTTTCTCACTCTGTGAACAAAATTCTTAACTGTATTTGGACAAGTATAGAAACATCACAATCAATTATGGGAAGCATGCATAGACCTGTCAAATAAATGAGGCTTTGGGAGCTCCCTTACAGCACGTAAAGGAGAAAAGAGATTTATCAAAAGAAATTGTAAAATATTAACAAATAAGACAAAATATTGCAGATCCATTCAATTCCATTCCCAAACTGCAGGCTTTAGTGCAGGTACATTAGACTGCCTGCTTACTTGCATTGCAGCAATTAGTGACGGCTGGTGAAGGAGCACCTGGACTTTCTCCCAGCCAGCAGCAAGAGAAGGTGGGACTGTAGCCAGACAGAGAGGGACCCTTAAACCATAAGGATGTGAGTGATGTGAAGCTGGTAAATGCCCCTTACCCCCTCTCCACTAAGCCTCCATGAAAATAGTATTTTCATAGAAGTAAGTCACTTCCAGAGGATAAGAAAATAATTCATTGACTATCACTACTTTGCAGCAGAATGATTTTTGCAGGCTCCAGCTGACATCAGTTGGTCTTGGTGTTGCACAGATCAGAAGATATATTTTTTTGCACCAGAAGTGTTTCAGTAAAAATAAACTATGGGAGAATATAAGTACTAACACATCTTATAGCTCAAGAAATGAGTTCAGACATACTAACTCTCCTGTTTAATAAAGACTTAACTCTGTGCTTAACTTTCACGGGACCACTCCAGGGTTTTAAATTAAACACCAATGTAAGTGCATTGCTGGATCACAACCAAAATCACAAAATAAGTCTACAGCAGTTCCAGGACTTGAAATGTGAGTCTCTGATTCCCAGTCCAACACTTTAACTCACAGGAACATCCTTCTTCAATTTAAGTCTTAATCTGATGACTTTTCAATAAGAAAGAAACTTTCTAAAGGTTTAGAAATTTGTGTGGATCGATGATATATCCAAAGCTCTGCTGAACCTGTTATAATTGCATTGGTTTTCGGATTGAGGGGAAAAGCAAACTAGCATTTTACAATTAATCTCTCTCCCTCTGCAGGGATACAAAAACAAAAGAGAAGGACTGCAGATTAATTCAACTTCTAGAAAAGCTTGTCATAGGTCTGAATATTTTCTCATTTTGTTCATTTTTCTTTCCAACAGTTGGATAAGCAGGATAACATGACTTAGTGATGCTTTGTGAACATCAATTTATTTGAAGACAATCATAAAGTGTTTTGAGATAAGAAAGCAATATTTCAACTTGTTTCACTGAGCACAATAAAGGCCAGAACCTTCCCCTGTACCTCCAACAAGACATAATACTTACTGATGAGTGGTTTCTGATCAAGAATCTCTTAGGTGTGCTAGAAACCAAACAATGAACTGCTAGAGATTTGATTTGCCTGCTCCATACTCAAGAAAAAGGTTGAAATTATTTGAAATTATTAACTTTTCGGGGGATTTTTTGTTGATTTTTTATTTTTAGTCCTCCCAGGTTCTGACAATCTATAGGCATAGTCTTTGTTTATAGAGTTCAGCTTGAGAACCCTAATTCTGCTCTCTTAGATGACTTCACTTTTATGACATCTGTGTGATCAGCATATCCTCAGAAATTCAGATGTCTCAGTATCATAACAGTCAAAGCAGGGTGATTTCTCTCAGGCACAAAATTGTAGGGCAGTCATGGGTTGGTAGAAAGATAAAGGGGAAAGTCAAATAAACTGGAAAGGAATTGTTACCTCTGATTATTGGTCCATTTTGAATGAATGACAGACTGACTCAAGGCTAGAGAGAAAGGAGTAGGCAGAATGGAAAGCTGAATGTTGAAGCAAGGTCAAAATAGGAAATCCAGGCTCTTGGGGTGCTTCTGCATAATATGCCATTTCAAGTGCTACTTCAAAATCAAGCATGACACTAGCTCTGAAACAGCTAGTGTCCAATGAATCAGTCACCTTTTATTTAGTTTAATTGTAAACTGAGTAATAGTCCCAGTTTGGGGATTGATGCCACGAAGAACAATGAAGCTGGTCATTTTGAAAGTTCACAATTTTCATTACCATAATTGCCTTTCAATTTTGCAGCCAGTGATACATATCCCCACGTTATTGTATAAGTGTGCTCTTCCATTGTTGTTTCTAGTGGTCTGGGAACAGATGGCCTTTTACAGCAGATATATTATGAACACCAGAAGAAATGAGTCTCCTAACGAGCATTTAGTCTAATACTAAAGTAATTACAGAAGCAATGTAGGGAAGAACTTTTAGATGGAAATTATTCTATACAGACTTTAGGATATTATCTAATGGGTAAAGCTTGGAATGTGGTCAAGGAAAAAAAAGGAGCAATGTATAACAGATACAGCTTGATATCTCACATTTAAGCATAAGTGGCAGCATGAATCAGCAAACAAAATTAAAAGGAATTCTCAGTCTGGAAGAGAAATGTTGCCAGGAGCATGTCAGGAAAGAATCTCAGGAAGAAAGAGGTGCTATGAATTGAGACAAAGATAAAAAACCTTGCATTTGTGCAGACTAAGAGGAAGTGGGAGGTTATAAAGAGACTGCTGTCCATACAAGTGAAGATGTGTATGAAAGCACTACACACATTCTTATTACAAGGCTCTGTTATGATAGAACATGGGATAATGACTTTAAACTGAAAGAGGGCAGATTTAGATTTGGTAATAGGAAGGAATGCTTCACCATGCAGGTGAAGGTGCACAGGTGGCCCAGAGATGTTGTGGCTGCCCCATCACTAAAAGTGTTTGATGCCAGGCCAGAATGGGGCTTTGAGCAACCTGTTCTTGGTCTGGAAGCTGTCCCTGCCCATGGCTGGTGGGTTGGAACTAGATGATCTTGAAGGCCTCTTCAAATTTGAAGAACAGGAAAAGAGGAGACTGTTCCATTTATTTTCAGTGGAGGTTTTCCTTTCCTGTCCTGCTTGTGGGATGTTCTTTTGACTTCCAATCTTATACATGACATTTTATTTCCGTTTCTGTTTGCACAGCCTGAAGACACTCCTTTACCATCAGGTCTCCCACCACAAGCAGTGGTGAAGCCCTTGAAAATCAAATTATGATTTCTTTGCTATTATCACATTCCCTCTGCAAGTGTTTCTTGGCCTGTAGAATTGGGTGAAGCTGAGTACCTTAGGTGTAGAATCTGGTAAACACAGCAAACACCCAGTAGAGCCAGGAGTGAGGGTTCTATTAAACCCTGGACCTCAGCAAACCCACTTATACCAAAAGCCTTGTCAAAACCTGCATTGCTATTTTTGGTTGGGTTGATTGATTGGGGTTTCTTTGGTTGTAGCATTCCTGCTGCCTTTTTTTGCAATGGCATTTTTAATTTCTGGTCACTTTGAGTGTCTCTAGCACTTTGTTTTCCATGAAACTTTACTCTATCAGAATCATTTTGGAAAGAGGTGTCGCATAGAGCCCAGGGTAATAACTCCAGTTCATGTGTCTGAGCGTAATGGTGGAGGGCCAAGTATGCAGCTACAATATGGAACAGTACATACCTGGTGGCAAATTTAGCCATCACACTGCCCATATGGCTGACACAGGAGCACCAG
This sequence comes from Notiomystis cincta, assembly GCA_013398075.1. Lineage (NCBI taxonomy): Eukaryota > Metazoa > Chordata > Aves > Passeriformes > Notiomystidae > Notiomystis > Notiomystis cincta. The sequence continues at coordinate 1,185 of VZRX01021041.1, read as the reverse complement.
GGTATGAAGGTCATGAGCAAAGTCATGCTCCATAGTGCATTTTTATAAAACTCCCTGGGCTTACTATACATGACCATACAACTGCAGTATGTTGAGGTGCTGCAGCCCAGGGTGTCAGGAAAATACCAGTTTCATTAGGATTCTTGAACCCTATCATGTTACACTTCAGAAGTAGTGACCAGTTTATTTAATACAAAGAAGCTTTGACCTTTCTCCCCTTTCAAAACCAAAAACGCATGAAGATAAAGTGACTCATTTCCGTCTTCAAAGCAAACTCTAAGAAACATTTTTTCCCAGGTATAATTTGTGCATTTTCTCTTATTTCCCTCTTTGCAATCTCTTCACCCCTCCCTGGCTTTTGCATAAATATCTCATATGCTTTGTGTCGAGGTCAATGTATTTATTACTTATATTCACTTTTTTATTTCTAGTTTTCTTTCTTTCTTCCTTCCTTCCTTTCTTTCTTTTTTTTTATCTGTGTTGTTTATAACCATGACCCTTGATCCTCCAAGTTTTAAAACAGCTTGACTTTCAGCAGCTAAATCTGACAAGGTCAGCATTTTTCTGTTTATTCTGAGAATACTATTTACCCTCTGGGGCTTTTAAAAGCAGTTCTATAAAACATCACTTGGAAAAAGTTTGTAGCATTCAATGACTTCCATAAAAGTAGTGCTCAGCACAGAGTAAATGTTAATTCTTCTTGCAGAACTCAGAACAATTAGGACTGATTTTACTCCACTCTGAAAAACTTACCTACACAAATGTATTTTCTAAGAATATTGACAAGAATTTCAGTCTAAACACACTAGCAACCTACTAGTAGTTAGCATAATCTTTTGCATCATTGTCAAATATAATGAAATTAGACATACGGTATGATCAATTAGTTCCTAGGAGAACCTTATTTTTACATAACTATAACAGAGCTGTATTTATACCTTTGGGGGATTTTATTAGAAATAAATGATTGCTGTGTCAGCTTTCTGTCAAAATAGAAAACAGTCCTGTAAGCTTCAAAAAGTCACAACACGACAGAACAAATGAGAAAAAAAACGTGTGTCCTAGGGCTAATACAAAACTCTTTATAAGTGATGTTAAATTTACATTCCTTTAAAAGCAGCTAGTTGAAAAAAGCTCAGAAGACTTTCAAGAAAAAGGAAATGGCTCAAATAAAAGTGACCCCAA
>VZRX01021037.1:4591-17197 GCA_013398075.1 Notiomystis cincta | reverse complement strand
TAAGATTTTGTAAGACTTTCCAGCCTCCAACTGTGAAGCCTTTAGGATATTTGGTCTTCTGGTCTAGGAGAATACCAGGACTATACTAAGCTATCAGATTTAAGGAATTACAAGTATGCATGCTAAGGGCACTGAGAATACATAAAAGGTATATAAAAGATTAGGCAAAAAAATCCTCATGGCATCATTAGTAAGTCAGTTCTCATGCAGATACTGTTTGTCACTTGCAAGACTTGTGAAAATAATTGTCTTGGAAAAAAGGGAATAATCAATTCAGTACTTAGTAGTACATATAAATAGGTTAAATATGTATGTATTAATCAGCATATTTAATTTAAAGGTTGTATCTTATCTTAAATGAAGAAGTTTTAAGTTTTAGTCATCTCAGAAAAAAAGGTTTAAAAACTGTAGTTTTTAAACTGATGAAAAATTAAGCATCAGAGCAATGCAAGCAAATGGTCTTAAATGTTATGTACTTGAAATAAAAAAGTGGCTGGTGGTTTTTTTGATTGATTTTTTTATTTGACATTCTTGAATTTTGTAGTAGTGGCATATTGGAAATAGGAGAACAGAAATACTGATTTTGAGGGAGAGTATCTCAGGTATGCTACTATTACTGTACTTATGAGCTCCAAGTATGTCTCCAGTATTCTTTGTTAGCTGTCTCTTGCAAGCTGATTTGGTATTAAGATTTATCATAGTCATTGCTGCTTGTTTGTCTGGCTTAAAAGATCAAGCAGTTCAGAGTATGTATTAACACATAACAATAGAGAAGATACAAGGACATTAGGAAGGAAAATTAGTCCTGAAAAGAAGACTGTGAAAGACAAGGTCTGGGTAGCTATATCTGGATCTTAACCCAGAGAGTAGAGATAGGGTGTGAAGTAGGTGTCTGTAGTTTTAAAAAAGTGATGGGTAAAACAAGGGTCCTAAGAAAGGAGATTCCTTTAGCTGAACAAGTGAAATAAAGGTTGTTGCAACAGTGGTAACCAAAATTCAGAGTGAACCAGAATACTTGAGGCAGAGTTTGTTAATGAAAATAGGCAAAAATTGCACAGTGGATGGATGGATTTCTTCAGTAGGTGACTCTAATGGCTGTCTCTAAAGAGAATGATAATAGAGGAAGCATAGTGAGATCTGGAAAAAACAAGTTAACATCTTAGGGAAGTAAGATGAAGAGAGGAACATACTGAATGTAAGAAGGCAGTTTCTGGAGGGTACTCAGGAAATTCAGTAGAACAGGAGAAACTGTTTTCAAACTTAAATGTTAAAGGAGAATATGTTGCTTCAAGAACATTTAATTTCCTTAAAAAAATGCAAGGATGATCTTGTGAAATGTCACATTTTCTTATGCCTTATACTGCTATTTAGTTAGGCTAAACCTGGAATGTTTTTATTTTTTTGTATTTCCTTAATAGTGTTTTCTTGTTAACATGTGTGGGAATGTATTTTTTAAAAAATACACTTTTATGATTATTTTTTGGACCACCATCTGATGTTTTACAGGCTGCATATTGGGAAACTTTGTCCTAGAATGTAGTTCCCTTTTATGTGTGGAATGAAGTCCAAGATCATTAAATCCTGCCATTCCTTAGCTATCAACAAATATCTGTGAAAGTCACAAGTCAAGCATCTTGTTTCCTTCTAAGGCCTAGTCCACAAAACATGACATCCAATCATTTTTCACAAAGTGACAGTATGGATGATTAAAAGATTAAACTCTGTTGATGGCTGATGTAGTCTTGGGTATGATTTCAAACTACAGAATTTTCATATGGTGAAATCGGAGGGGGACAAAAATGGAATTGTGTAAAAGAATGTAGAAATGTGCCACAAATAATATCCTTTCATTTCTGCATAAAAATTCACTTTGAGTCTTTACCTACTCTTTTCTTTGTGTCTCCTTTTTAATACTTCATACATCCGTGGGTGCAGAAAGTTCCTCATTAATGCTCTAGCATTGATCAAAAGGGACACACAGAAGTCAAAGCCTTCTGTGTCTGGGGTTAAGGATGTCTATGATTATGCATAAGACTATGTCTATGAGTAATTATGTCTATGAGGGCTTCTTGTGCTTCCATTAGAAATGCTCTGGCACTGAGTCACTTCTTGGCTCTTTTCTCCATCTGAAACCAAATAAGTAAGTGAACATGTATGACCAGTCCTGGCCTAAGTAAGTCAAGGCTATGTACTTGCCCCATTCTGCAGCCAAAGCAGGTAAATCTGTACAGCAGTCTTTTTATTTCCTGACAGTGTTCCATTCTTGAGGAAGGCATTTGAGGAAGGCATGGGCTTATGCATGGTATAAGGCAGGTGTCCCATGGGTAAAGTGTCTGTGATCAAGCAATCATGGGCTATGCTATGTTCACATAAGGGGCCAAATTACATTCACATAGGCAGTTGGAATAGCTTGATTTTTCATTATTAATATAGTTTTAACATATGTATATTAGTGATATTGCTGAGGTACTTTTTTGAGCAGATTTTTAGGCTTTTTCATCTTCCAAATATTTTTAGAAGTAAGTGTGCATAGTAGTGTTGGGTGATGCAATGCTGTGAGGAAGAGAGAAGGCAGTATCCACAAGATGCAAAATCTAATCTTGTGTTGGTGTGTTCACAGAATGGATAGGGTTGGAAGAGACTTCAGTGAGGTTGTCTGGTCCAACCTTGCTGTTCAGTCAGGGTCGCTCTGGAGACAATCTTAGACCTTCTTCTGATTTTAATTACATGAGGTTGAAGAAAAGGTATAGCTAAAATACATTATTTAAAAGTAGTTTCTTTTGATTTTTGTTCAGTATTTGAGAATGCCTTTGATCGAAAAAATTGAACAAGCAAATATTGCACCTTAAAGCTTTTGCTGTTCAATTTTCTAAGGTTTTGAATAAAAGCTAAAATAATATTTATAGAACTTCTAATTATTCTAGAATTTTACCTTTGGAAATGTTTTGGCTGAAGCTGAAGACTTCTGCATGATTCTAGGTGTCTTTTTTTTCCCATCTCCCCCACTCTTGGCAGAGTGTTTGATGACATGAAATAGGGATTATGCTATATTTTGCAATTGAAAACTATGGATATTTGAGATCAGGAAACAGTCCTTCCATTTTAAACAGTTTTATGTGTTCATGGTCATAGTGATTAAAGAAACAGATTCTGTTTATATTCTTTTCCTTCCACCTTTTTGCCTGCTGTTCCTTGTATTGTTGTTTTTCTTGGAACAGTCGTATTTCTCCAGCCCTCTTTTTACGTCCCATCGAGAAGATGTTAAAAACCCATATTCCTCATGTATTTATCTCAGGCAGTAACTTACTATCCCTTAGTCCATTGGTTCAGTTTACAGCTCATGCTAATAAATAAAACCCCTTGCTACTGTTTTACTACTCAGAGTAGTTCCTCTGGTGCCTGAACAACCAGGACAGTTGCTTAACTGTTGCTGTCCAAATCCAGTCAGAGACCATTTCTCTTAAAAATCCATGTGAGTTGTTGTCAGTTTCCCTGCATCCATTCCTCCTCTGTTGATACACAGAAAAAAGTCCTAGTATCTCATAAAGGAGAAGAAGACTAGTGGAACACAGTGCTTCTGGATTTTGATTTTCATGGGAGAGTTAGGAGAACTTTCTGTTGTAACTGTTTGAGACTTTTGTGGTGACTCTATTTAGAGTGTAAGTGTTTAGAACAGTCTCTCTTCAGTATTGTTTTTTCAAAGTGATCTGGACTATATGAAATAGAGGTTGTGAGGTTGATGGGTTATCTGCTTTGTATATGTGTGCATACAAAGAGAGCAAGCTTTGGAATAAGTTTTACTTGACATATTTGAAAAATATTCTTATTTCAAAAATCTTTGAGACATATCAGAATATAGACAGTTAACTTTTTTGCTGTTGTTGTTGTAACAGGCTTTCAAGACAGTTTGAAAAATTTCAGTATTTGAGCTCTTTAAACCACTTTGACCTAAAAGTTACTGCAGCTTGGCCAAGAAAGTCCCTTCTTGGAAAAGCAGAAGAAATCTCTGTGCCAGAAAAAATTTGCCATTTGTATCTGTGATGTGAGTAAAGCCAACTCAAATGCTTTTCCTGTTGGCATAAATTGTCTGCATCAGAATTTTGTTTCCAGCAGGGTTAAATTGGCTATATGGAGTCTTAATTCCCGGCAGCCACTTCCAGCTGGTGCAGTTTTTCTGGCAGAAGTTTATGAAGTAGACAAGCCTGGTAGAGCAGATCCTTAAGATTTGTTTATGAGGTTTTGATGTGGAGGAGTAGAGGAGTTTCATAATAGCTCTCAAATACTTGACCTACTCTTATTTTTATAGAACTAGCAGGAGTAGTAGGGAGGTATTACTGTGGGTGTAGTCTCCTTTTTTTTTGCAATCTCTGTTAAGCAACGAGGAGAAAGTGTATACTTTCTCAGACCATATTTGGTTCTCCAGATTTCAGCTCCTGCACCAGAAACTGAGAAGAGATTTTGTGTGTTACTCCACTCTTCCCTCTTGAGCAGATCACATATGAAAATATTTTAGTGTCTTCTGAATATTTCTATTGCTGCATGTACCTTTCATTCCCCCAAATAAATGCCTTTGATGTAGACTGTATCTAGGTTCTTTCCTCTTTCTCATTCCAAGCTTTCACCAGTGTTCAGACTCCAAGTCAGCTGCTTGTAGACTATTAGGCTCAATGATAGTTGCATTTACCCTAGAGCAACATCAGTAATGTGAAATGTGTTGGGTTGGTCAGCCATGTGGCAGCTCTGTCTTGTGAGTGTGTGCACAGTCATCTGTTACATTTGATTTCTACAGCTTGCATTTGCCTGACATAGATGATTTTGCTTCTTAATTTTGTTGTTGTATTTCTGGAATGACTAATTCCTGTCATAATTTTTTAGAGCACATGTTGAACAATTAAGCCAATAAAAAGTACAGTTTGGATTGTGGTTTGATCCTCTAGTCTATATACAGAAAAAAATCCCAGTAAGAAGAACTAGTTTAAATATATTTCTTTTGGAAGTACCCCCAGTCATCTAACTCCAAATGCTCCTCTACCTTCTACCCTGACAACACATATTAAATTTCAGAAGAAATTGGAGTGACAGTGGATTTTTCAGAGCTAAAAAATGCAAAGACAGTTTTCCAGGAAGTTTTTAGTAAGAGTATGAAAATCTAACTATGTAAATTTTTTTATTTCCAAAAGACTGTTCCATTCCTGATGAGGAAGCAGGCACAAGGAATATGGTAGGAAATTGGGTTGGACTGTACTCAACAGTGCAGTCTTCAAATCACCATCTAATCAACTATGAAATTTTAAGTTAAGAATCACTTGTCTGTCTTCTCATTAGTTGTTGCAATGCCTTACTTTAGAAAATGGTAGAATTTGATTTTCATTTGTTCAACTTTCTGAAAGTTATTCTCTAGTTGGGAATAGAGCTTTTAAACCAATGTATTTAGTTCACACGGGCCTCTCTGAGAAGAGACCAGGAGCTGTCCTAGTACTCATCAGAGCAAGCTGCAGCCAGTTCCAAAACAGACCCATGACTGCCAATGCTGAGTCTTTAAGAGATGCTGGTGGCACCTCTGTGATAGCATATATATTAGAAATTGTAAAGAACCATGTGCAGCAGCCATGAGAGAGAAGTGAGAAAAAAATGCAAGAGGAACAGCCCTGCAGACTCCCAGATCAGCAGCAAGGAAGGGGAGGAGGTGATCCGAGTGCCAAAGGAGAGATTCCCTTGCAGCCCAAGGACAAGACCGTGTCAAAGCAGGTTGCTGTCCTGGAGCTCACAGAGGACCAGTCTGGAGCAGATATCCACCCTGCAGGCCGTGAGGAGCCCCACGTTGAAGCAGGTGGACACACCCTGATGGAGGCTGCAGCCCATGAAGAGCCCAGTCAGGAGCAGGTTCCTGGCAAGAGTTGTGACCTGTGGAGGGCAGCCTTTACAGGACCAGATGTACTGGCAGTTGTGGGCCACGGTGGACCCATGCTGGAAAAGTCTGTTTCTAAAGGATTGTGCCCTGTGGAAAGGACCACACTTCTTCAAGTAGCAGTTCTTGAAGAACTGTGTCTCCCATGGGAAGTCCTGGGAAAGACAGTATTGTGTAGGAGGGATTCTATGCTGGAGCAGGGAAAAAGAGTGAGGAGGAAGGAGTGGCAGGAATGAAGTGTTATGGTTGAATTGCAAACCTCATTCCTCCTCCCTTTTGCTCTACACAGCAGTAAGGAGAGATGGGGGAGTTAGTAATAAAGTTAAGCCAGGAAAAAAGGAAGAAGGAATGGTGGGAGGAAGATGGATTTATTTTAGTTTTTGTTTCTCGCTATCTGTATTTTATTGGTAATAAATTAAATTTATCTTTCCTAAGTCCAGTCTGTTTTGTGCATGATGGTAGCAAGTGAGTGATCTCCCTTGTCTTTATCTTGATCCATGAGCTTTTAATTGTATTTTCTTCCCTATCTTTCTGAGGAGGGGAACTGGCAGAGAGCCTAAGTTAACCTACCACATCCAGTTATTATGGATTTTACAAAGTGAGATTGAGTCAAGACCTTTATTCTTGAAGAGCTATTAATTGAAGGTGGATTGGTTATATAAAGTCTCAGAGGAACTTGTGTAAAAAAAGGTCTAAAATAAAAATAGCCAAGAAGATTTCTCTCCAGTTGAGTGAGTAGTGACCAAAGTTATGTAATAGGTACAGTGCAGAAGTTAAAGTGAAATAACTTTAACAGAAAAGACTAAATCTGTAACTGCTGGGTTCTTTTTTCCATCCCTTACTTGAGATGCAGGATTTTTTTCTTAAGACTTGTGTATGACATCTGTTTAGATGACTCACTCTTCGTACATTGTGTGCTCTGAAGACTTGTGTATGAAATATTGTATGTCCTATAGTTTCAAAGTTCTCTAATGACAACTTCAGTTTAGTTACTCTTTTAGTACCAGGAGCAATTTATAAAAATATTTCTGTCTAAGAGGCATTCCATTGTTCCATTGAACACAGACAATTTCACTGAATACGAGTATACCACCATGTACTTGTCTCCTGTGTCAAAGATTTTTAAAGGTCTAGTGGAAGTAGAGACAACTTAATTCATAGCCAATATCACCATAGCATAAAACTTCTAAAAGAAAAGTTTCTGGTAATTGGATGCATTCAGCTGTAATGCTAGTTGTGGATATTTCCATGCCATTTTTCTTCCTTTTTTGGTCTTGAATGATCTGTAGGCCATAGCTCACTGTGATTTGTGAGCACAAAATAAAAAAAACCCAAATTTAAGATCAGGCCATTAGTGAAAGATAAATTATGAGCTCCAGCTAGAGAGTCATCTTTTTAGCAGTATTTTTCCTTGATTGATGCAATTTGAGATTTGCTTTCTCAAGCTGATGAAACAGATCATTCCTTCTCTTGTGTGGCTTGTGACATCTGATAAAAAATGGAAATGTAAAGGTTTATTTATTCCAATGATACAAGTATTCTTTTTTCTCCTCCCTCAGTAGAATTGAAGCCATCTTGAACTTAAGATCCATGCTATTAGTTCAACTTGACTAAAAAGATCCAAATCTGTCTGAGTTGGTCCTCTAGTTGTGTGATGAGCTTTGCCAAACTGAATCAGCATTTTGTAGACAATGACCTAATTTGATTGACCAAGCTAGTGCTTTACTAGTATAATATTTACCAAAGGTTGGACTGTAATACTGTTAAGAGGAAATACAGCACCTTCTTCAGTTACTTGAAATGTGGGATTATTTTATGTGATGTATATCTGTCTTTAGAACTCATTTTGAGCAACAGAAGGCTATACTATATTTGGTGTCATTCAGCTGGCTTAAGTGTTCTAGAAAGTATACAAGCAGAATTAAAGTGTGTCTTTGACTATTGGAGAACATAGAGTGTTGTTTTACCTGCTGATAAAAAAAAAATTAAATTTTTTTTCTGTTTTAATAGTTTAACAAATTGTTGTAGGCTTTTAGTCTATTAGAACAAATGCACACAATTAATGTGGGATTTTCTGGAAATATTTTTTCCAGTGAAAGTCACCTAAGATATTAAAAATATTAAATTCTAGTGGTATTTGCTAGTGGTATTAAATTCTGAGGTAGTGGTATTTGATTAGTTGTTTATCCAGAGGAGGGCAACAAGAAAAGGGAATGACTTTCCCAAAGCCATTGTTAATTATAAAAGCATGGGAAAGATTGGTCAAATTGAATGCCTAAAATTGTTAAATTGAAATATTAGATACGAAATAATTTGTCTGGAGAAGTAGTTACAAATAAATATATTGGTGATAAGAGAAATGTATTTGTTTGGATTCTGTCTATGGCAGTCAGAGTCATGCTCAGGGTATCCTCTGAGTAGCTGTACAGAAAACCTAGGGAGACAAATGTCTGAAGGAAACAGTTGGCAGTTTTTGAGTTCCCTTCCTACATCTTGTTTATATTATGCTGAGTAAAGATTTTGGAGATGCAGCTTGCTCTTTGTAATGGTAAATTACAAGGATTGGGTTGGAGGATTGGAGTCTAACTTCAGAGCTAAGACTTTTATAACCAAATGACTGGAAGTCATTTAATGAATGAAAATAAATATAACCATATAGCTTACAAATAAGTAAATCAAGTAGGACCCTGAACAGATGGAGAACTTCTAAAGTTTCTTGAGATGCTTGAAATTGATGCAATGCTCTAGGTCTTTTGGATTGTTACAGAAATGATACAGAAGCCCCCAGAGTAGATATTTGTAGTGACTTGTTGTCCAAACTTAACACAGGCAGGAACAGTGAATATCTGGGATATGCAACTTCAGCATATCCCAGAATTTAAATAAAAGTGACATCTTATTATGAAGCAATGAAAGGTACCTCACTGGGGTACCTGACCTGACTACCTAGAACAGAAGAACACACATATAGACCTTACTTATAATGTTATAATGAGTTTTCAAATAGTGAATTCTTTTTTGGGGTGGATTTATCAGAACAGACTAAATTCAAATGGAAAAGATACCTGATGGATGCAGAATATTTTATGTTGGGAAAACTGTGATCTGCAGTGGATGTCCCTAGGTAGTCAGACTACTTGTTTTCCCATTTGCTCTTATAAAGAGACTCTGCTTTCTGGATATGAAATACTTAAAATATTTTATGTAAATATTTAGAGAATAATCAGAAGTGGTTTTCCTCTGTATTTGTTTGTCTTTTTTAAATATTCTTCTCAAGGGTTTGGTCCACAGAGGTCTTTAGTGATGTCACTGGCTTGTTGCAGCTTTTGCTGTTTGGAAATGTATCTTTAATGGCTATGTATGTGCTGCAAGTGCAATGCCTTTAATTTTTGATTAAGAAAAATTATTCTATACTATTTCTATCAGGTTTATCCAAATCCATGTTTTCTTGGTTGTATGAGTAGATGAATCCCTGTATTTCATATACTTGTTACAGTTGGCTTTTCCATTTGGAATATAGTCCTTGTGGCACTGCTTAGGACTGCTTGAGAGTTGTATTGAATTTCATGTATAGGTACTCCTGACATGCATCACACTTTTTTTTCCCTCCTTTTTTATCTTGTATCATTGAAGCATGTAATTAGAAGACTTGGCATACATGACACCATGTAAGAAATTCCTGTAATTCCTTACAGGTTAGAGATGTATAGATGAACTTGACTGTAATAAAGAAAGACTTAACTGGAAACCTGCATAACTAACACCAGACTGATGTTTGTGTGTGGATCCAAAGGAGAGGACTGCAGAATTCAGTGCTGCTGAGGTCTTTGATTTGGTAGGGTAGACTAGTGGACAGGATGCTTGCTGTATCTGAAGAGTTTCGTTTCTGTGGAAGTGAGTAAAGTCTTGTCGAGATTCTCCTGTCCAGAAAAATTCTTAGTATGGTATAATTTAACATCTTTAAGAGAGCTATAGTCTGTATCCTGCAGGTGTATTAAAGCTAGATAACTGCTGATTTAATATCTAAACCTACAGGAATAACTGTGTAGTCATCATTGGTATCTTTAAGCTCTTTGAAGTCACAAGGCAGTTCAGATGAATCCTCTGATATCTTTGTATATATCAGCTTTCAGATTTCTGTACCTCCCTGTAGCTATTTTGAAGTATTTGAGTTATTTGAGTGTGTACTAACAAATACATTAATTACTAGTGGTCTTATCTTTAAAACTTGTGCTGGGCATGTCTGGTTTAGAGTTCATTTCCCATGTAGCAGACCATATGGTGCTGTGTTATAGATTGCTGACCAGAACAGTGTTGAAAAGATGCCAGTGTTTTAGTTGTCACTGAATAGTGCTTGCACAACATCCAGGTCCCCTGTGCTTGTCACTGTGCCAGTCAGTTAGCTGAAGGTAAGCAAGAGGCTGGGATGGGGCACAGCCTATGTGAGTTGAGCAGGGGAATATTCTGTAAATTGTGATGTCATACTCAGCAGTAAAATTGGGTAGTTGTTTTTCCAAAGTAGACCTTGCTCAAGACTGGAGACATTGGTCTGCTGGTGTGGAATGACTGCTTCTGCATCATTTGTTTTCTTCTTTTTTCCTCTCGTACTTGTTGGACTCTCTTTATCTCAACCTGCAAGCTGGGTTGCCTTCTCCCTCCCCACTGCTTTTGCCATTCTTTTCATTTCTCCATCCTGCTGTGCAGTGAGAAAGCAACTATATGAGGGCTTACCTGCTATCCAGAGTCAAGCAGTACAAAACTATGGCACGAAAAATGAAATCTGGAGTCATTAGCTGGATTAGTTCCAAAAATGTCCTGAATGGTAATGAACACCAACATTGCTATAATGCTACTGTACTCCTTTTTAGCTTTACTAGAGGGATGCTTGAGGTCACTTTAAGCCTGTTCTGACAGGTGTTGCAGCCCTAGAGGGTTATTCTTTTTCCCCATTCTATTTTCACAATACAGTGATGAATTCTTAATTAAGAACTTAGTATTTAGCGAAGTGCTCCTTAGCTATTCTTGATTGAAAAGTACCACTAGCACTGTTCTGGTAGAAACCCAGGTTTTGGGAAAAGATTCTTTCTGTACTTCTAGCCCTTCTTGGTTAGCACTTACAGAAACTTTGAGACATGATTTATGGATATTGTTATTCTCACTACTTCACATGTTAGAATTTTTTCTTAGAATCTTGAATTGCAGCAGCTTAGAATATTAGGTATTAGATTGTGAATTTGAGATACATTCCTGAATTACAAAATATTGATTGACTGTCTTTCTTTATAGACCTGCATCAGCAATGCAGTTTTGCTTTAAGCCTTCAACTTTAAATCTTGGATTGGAGAAAAGTTGTCTATAGTTAAGAATAAAACATTTAATTTTTCCCTTTGTTATTTGTTCAGGTATCTTGAGAGCTGGATTAGTATCATAACTGACATTCAGACAATCAGGGAACTTTATCTTTTCAAATTACCTGCACTTTCTATAATAAATAAATTTTTAGATTTCCAAGACAACTTCGCATATTTTGAAATAGAGTTTTATATAATTGCCCGGAAAACGCAGAGGACTGTATTAGATAGAATTCTGTCCTTGCTATAATAGCAAGTTGTTCATGTTTTGGTGATTGTTACAGGATTGTAGAGGTGTTGAACAAATTGGTTGAGTCCAGCAAGATTCCTGGAACTGTTTAAAAGATGTGTAGATATGGCACTTAGGGACATGGGCAAGGTGAATGATTGGACTTGATGATCTTGAAGGTCCTTTCCAGCCTAAACAATGCTATGATTTTATGATACAAGAGCCATTTAAAAATTATTATGGTGGAGGCTAGCTATTTTAGTTCATGTAATTTTCACTCTTCAAATCTTAGTTAAAAAGAAAGCAGTAGCATGCTGATGGATCTTTTTTTTTTTTCAGAACTTACACTTGCTCATCTATGATCCATATAAAAATGGTTTAAAACTGTGGTTTTAAAGGGACTAAAACCATGTGAAGATCCCTTTAACAGGAAGTTATAGATTATTGATTAGCATACTAAATTGATAAGATAAATTTGGCTAGGCCCTGGTAAATGCATTTGTTCTTAGATGAGGAACTTAATTCCTTTTAGTTTCTATTATGTACCTCTGAACATTTGACTTTCCACTGCAGTGTCTGAGGTCTCCTCCATAAATATTAAGTTGAGTAGTCACTTCCTTTTGAAATGCTCATTTCACAGCTGTGGGTATTTGTCATGTTGATTAGTGAGGAAAGGGTGCTAGTTTTCTTCACAGTTTTCTGAGGCAGATAGTCACAGTGCACTGTATGAGTTAAATAACGAGCTTCTCTGCAGTACTAAGTGCCTGTGGCACCTGATTTCTTTATTGGTGAGGGAACTGAGCCTGCTTAGCCATTTATATCCTTGGCAGAGAAAACCTGCTGGCAAAAATAATCTGATCTCGTGTGCTTGGTGGTAGTGTGCTGGAAATAGAATACATGTGCGCAACACATGGCAAAAATAGTTATTACATGGTAAAGAATTCTTTTCCATTTGTTTTTGAAAAGAGTGAATAAAACTGTCATGTAGCAGAGGTACTTAGACATATCTGAATCTATAACATTTTCATCTTAAGACAGCTTGCAACACTCAGTTTCACATCTGCTTTTATAAATGGCATCGAATAGGACATAATACATATATATAAATATATAAATAT
>VZRX01021036.1:0-12260 GCA_013398075.1 Notiomystis cincta | reverse complement strand
AGGGGGGGGGAGGGGAACAGGCTTTCCACATTCCTTTAAGATAAAAAATTATCTTGTATACTGACATCAGCAAGGAACACTCAACTTTTGTCCAGTGCAGAAAAAATACAAATACTATGTGGCAACCACTGTTTTTGCTGAAACCCAGAACTATCACAAATTATCTCAAAGAGTCGCATTGTTGAGAGATCCACACAAAGGAAATAACCAAATAACTGCATCTTTCCTTGCAAATTTGTTCCTAATCAACATCACTTTTCAATATTTTTCCCCTCCAAAAGAGCAGCAGCCAAAACCAAAAAGCAGATTTCCTTGGGACACTTAACAAACTTTATTGTACATCCATGAATATTTTCGCTTTGTTTAAAAGATGTTATTTGCAAAGCCAGCATAGAACATTAGCATACAAATTGTTCAGTGTGCTGTACACATATATCCAAATCCAAGGCAAATCCTGATTTCTCTCTGTTGACTGCTATGATGTATCACTGAGAAGCACTTTCCACTGCATGCTAGAGAAACAACACCTAACTGGTAAAATCATATGGCATGACACAAAATTCAACCCAGCTTCCCGAAAGTTTAGAAGAGTTCTGTTCACAATGAGTGAATGAGAAAAACATTCTTGAAAATCTTGATTTCTCTTCCTGCAGCAACTGCATTTGCTACCATTAATTCTACAGCATCAATTTTGAACAAACCAGGATGGACGCTTCCTGGCTCTTTCAATGATCTGCTTGCCTTCATCTTTTTCTGTGGGTTTTTCTCCTTCATAAAGGACAACAGTCTCTACAGCTGGAGCATTAAATGGTCCTCCTTCCTTCTTATGTATTTCTATCCGTATCAGTCCAGTTTCTTCTTTGACCTTTGCATAACAGTAGCCACAAAGGACGTGTTTCTGTTTCAAGTTTCCACATTCAGGACAAACATCTATGTTCCTCTAAAATGACAGTGGAAAACAGGAAATTTTGTAATTTGAACAGCAGCAAATAAGAAACAGGGAACAACTACAAATAAAAATGTTAAATGAAATAGTAGAGAAATTCAACTACCATTTCAAAATGTATTCTTCTACATAACTTTTCTGTAACGTGTTGCTATGTCAAATGCTTACTACTAATAACAGCCTATAAATTCAGTATCTAAGTCATTATCCTATTTATGCTTGAAAGACTAAAGACCTATGGACACAGAAAATGTAAGGCCTTTTCCATTTACATTATCTGTTCAGCCCAAATTCACACTTTGTTGGCTTGCACCTTAAGTGTTACTGTTTATTTAACCTCAGACTACTGTCACATGTGATGAATGTACCCATTACAAAGAATTTTAAAGATGACAGTACCTTTTAAGCTTATTTATTTATAAAGAAAGTCCAGAGAGCTTTTACATTTTACAGTACTTTCTTCTGCAATGACTTGCCAAAACAAGGGGTTTGCTGCTTACCTTCATTTCTATGAGCTTGCTGGGGTGCCTCCGCCTGCAGCGGTTCACCTCAATGGTGCGTCTCTGCTTGGGCGCCGCCATCCACACGATGCTCTCCAGCAGGCTTGGCACCTCGGCGCAGCTCTTGCCAGCATCGTTTATCCCTTGCGGAACAGGAGCTGGATCTTGCACAGCTAGTGCTGGTCCTGCAGGAGAAAGAAAAAGAGAGGGATCATTGTCCCACTTTACTCTCCACTAGTGCAGCCTCCCCTTGAATACTGCGTTTTGGGCACCACAACATAAGAAGGATATAAAGCTCTTATAGAGCATTCAAATGAGGGCAACGAGGGTGGTGAAGGGCCTGGAGGGTAAGGCATACAAGAAGCAGCTGAGGTTATTTCGTCTATTCAGACTGGAGAAGAGGAGACTGAGGGAAGACCTCATCACAGTCCACAACTTCCTCATGAAAGGAAGCAAAGGGGCAGGCGCTGATCTCTCCTCTGTGGCGACAGGACTCTAGAGAATTGCATGAAGCTGAGTCGAGGGAGGTTTAGGTCAGACATTAGGAAAAAGTTCTTCACCCAGGAGGTGGCTGGGCACTGGAACAGACTCACCAGGGAAGTGGTCACAGCTCCAACCCTGACAGAGTTAAGGAAGCGTCTGGACAACGCTCTCGGGTACATAGTGTGACTCTTTGGGCTGTCCTGGGCAGGGCTGAGTTGGACTTGATGATCTTTGTGTGCTCCTTCCAACTCACCATCTGTGATTCTGTGAGAAAGAAATTCCTTACAGCCGAGCCCCATTTTATGCTCGGTCGAGGAAACACGACACGGATGCTGCCGTCACCACCGAAGCAAGGTCAGAGTGGCGCCCCCGCCCTGCTCCCTCACTGACCCCAGGGCTGCGCCCTCCCTCCCTCCGCCCTTCAGAGGCCAAACGAGTCCCTCAGCCCCGACGTCGCCCTCTCACAGAATCACAGAATCGATGGCGTTGGAAGAGACCCCTGAGACCATCTACTCCAAATCCTTTCCAAAGCAGGCGACACAGGAACGCGTCCAGTTCCTTTAGCTGGGCGGAGAAGAGGCCGGGACCTACCCCAGGGCGGGCTCTGGCCCCCGAAGACACCCGGCCAGAGGCCGCGCTCCAGCCGCCCCCAGTAGCACTGGAGC
Organism: Notiomystis cincta; assembly: GCA_013398075.1. Classification (NCBI taxonomy): domain Eukaryota; kingdom Metazoa; phylum Chordata; class Aves; order Passeriformes; family Notiomystidae; genus Notiomystis; species Notiomystis cincta. The sequence goes on along the minus strand of VZRX01021036.1, from coordinate 9,666 downwards.
AGAGCGCGAAGCCGCGGCAGCTGAGAGCGGACCAGCATGAGCACCACCATAGCCACACGCGGCCCCACTGAGCCCTCGGGGGAGCTGCCCTGGTCGCTGAGCCTTCTGGGAAACCGAGTGCCCTTAGTCTGTCACAGCACTTGCAGAGAGACTGCACCAGGACTCCAAGTCCCAGCACTGCTCTCGCTACCAGGAGGGCAGGGTGTCGGAGGGCGGATGAGGACTCCAACTCTCAGCATGTCTCACGATGCGCCTCTCTGCCAACCGCATCCCGGTGCGCTCAGACACACGCCGCCACCCCACCAATCAGTGCGCTCGTTGTGCCTTTGCGCCGGAAGCGGCATCCGCGCCTGCGCCGAGTAGCCGGCGCGGGGAGCGCAGAGGCTGGTGCCAAAATGGCGGAGCGCGGCTACAGCTTCTCCCTCACCACCTTCAGGTGCCGGGGCAGGGGCAGCTGTGGGCTTGGGGGCAGAGACGAGTGAGCTGCCGGACCAGCGCGAGAATGGCGCGCAGCCTGAGCGGAGCGGCCTGCCGGCAGCGGCGAGGCAGAACCGAGGGAGCGTTTTGCAGAGTCATCGGGCCTGCGAGCGCTGGGGGCAGCGGGGGCTGGACCTGCACGGGAGTGACCGGCGTGGGGAGGTTGGCGGGGGTCCTACGCCCGAGCTTCTCAGAGGTTTCCTGAAGGGCTGCGGGGAAGGTTCTGGGTCCCTCTTGGTGTCTGTCGCTGACCTTGGGCTTCAGTGCCGGCACCGGTTGTGTCTCCTTGTTCCTGTGAGACAGAACCGCTGCAGGACCACGTTAAGGTCCGTCTCGACACTGGCAGTGCCCTACAGCGAGCGTTCGGTTTAGCAAACTCGAGATCACCACACACACACATTATAGGCTAGGGAATAATTCTGTGGTTCTGAGCTATCTGTAAATGTTTGATGACAGTGAGCTGTGCTGTCCTGAGAGCTTGCTTCAGAACAAGCTTTGCAGATGTGGGAATGAGTGAAGCAGATGAGTTTTAAAATAATTTGTGTTCCTTCCTGCTACGCTTTGCAGTCGCTGCTCTCCTTGCACTTGTGCACAGGCCGAATGTGAAATGATGGCATGCACAGAGTGAATATGCTGTTGGAGCGGTGTCTGTTGGGCTGTTGCTCTAATACCTAGAGTGAAGATTAATTCAGAGTAGAGAAAATTACTCTCCATTCATTTTTGATGAAACTATTAAGGTATTCAGACCTATGTTGCATATATAAAAAAGAAAAACTGGACACAAGAACCTTTATGCTGCTTGTGGTGAAGGGCCCCCTTAATCTCAGCAGAGAGTCATGCTGTGTAATTGCAAAAGGGATTGCTAAAGGCTTCTTGCAGTTGAGCAAATGAAGCAGTTTGCAACCTAAAATGCTGAAAAAGTATTCTTAATGGATGGAAGTAGCCCAACATGCTTGCTCTGCTCAAGTAGATTGAATTCTTTATTAGCTTTCAGAAATGGTTTCCTGAGGGAGTTACAAACTTTGTATTTTACAGAAGCACTACATGCTTGGAATGATTGTTCTGATTTGTTATATTTTCTAGTGGAAAAGCCAGACTTATTTCTTTGTCCTCCTTATACCCTGTTTCCTCAGTGTATAAATGACTACTGATTGATTATTGCTTGCTTTTTATTTTCTTCATCTAAGCACTAGGTTACATAATATCCAATTTTACTTCTGCAACTATTAAAGCAGCAGTGTTTGAAATACAGCCTAGAGAAGAGATCCACTTGCAAAATCACTTGTCAGCGAGTGACTCTCTGGTGTCCTTTTTCCTGGGAATGGAGAATAAAGCCCTCCATACCCCTCCTTCTGAATAAGTTACTTTGTAACTTATTTTGCTTGACACCTGCAGCTGTGTTCTGATAATTGTACCTCCATTACCAGAATAAAGTGGATTGTTAAAACAAAATGCAGGAATATCTGGGAATGGAATGGAGATTGTTGCTGTTTTGTGCCGTTGACCTCATGTGTTTGTCAGTCAAAAAGCATAGCTGTGTTTTGCTGGTTCCTTTCAGCAGTGAATATCAGTGTCTTAAAAGCTTTTGGAAACCATACATACAATGTAATTTCAATAGAAAGTCATGATACATCCTGAAGATTTTTCCCAGTGAGTGCAAAACTTTATTTTGCATCTTCCTTTTTAGTCCTTCTGGAAAGCTTGTTCAGATTGAATATGCTTTGGCTGCAGTAGCTGCAGGAGCTCCATCAGTTGGGATTAAAGGTATGTTCTGAAAACACTTTAATGAAGGATTTGGGATTTTGACTATTTTTTGAGAGAACTAAACTAGTTTGGATCATGTACTGGATCCTTTGTATTGGATCCTTCTTTATCTTTCTGTTACATATTTTGTTACTCTTTCAGTGGATTTTCACACGTTTTAATAGGTTTAATGTTTCCTGAGGCTCTTTTTTTGGGTGATTTTGGAGACATTCAGTTGATAGATGTTTGGTTTGGGGGGTTTTTTGAATGTATATATAAAAATAACACACACACAAAAAGTTACTTAGGTTGCTCAATTATTAATGTTATACAGAATCTTTAAAATGGGATTATGGGAGCTGTATGGTTATTTAAAGAAAGAAACAATGTGTTGGGTGTATTCATCAAAGTATCTCTCTTTAACCTGATTGTAAGCTTGAATGGCTTTTAAAAAGAGAGGAAGAATTTTTTTGCAGATTAATAAGCTTGTTCTGTGTTTTGAGTGCTAATTTTAGTTTAATTTTTAAAGAATTTTTTTGTTCTTTTGCAGCTGCAAATGGAGTGGTGTTGGCAACTGAGAAGAAGCAGAAATCCATTCTGTATGATGAAAGGAGTGTCCACAAAGTAGAACCAATTACCAAACATATAGGTTTAGTGTACAGTGGTATGGGTCCAGATTACAGGTATTAAAACATTTTGTTTGATCATCATTTAGAGGCATATTCATGCGAGAAATTTAAGTAACAGGTAGCATTTAATTGTTTCTTTCTAAGTGTACGTCATGATACTATATTGTGTTGCACTGTAAATGACATTCACTTAAGTTTTTCTTGATATATTCATTAACTTGTCAAATAACCTTGTATCTAAAGAATGAAAGCAGTGTAATGCAACCTTACTTTCACTTTAAATATTTCAGCAATTACTTGGTTGATAAAGATAGCTCAAGCACGGTCTGTGTTCTTACATAGATGTTACGCAGATGTACAACTCCTGAACAGGTATTTATTACTACGAATTTTCAGTTCTAGTTGGAATTTTTTTGACATAGTACTTTTATCTTTGCTTTCAGAGTACTTGTGCACAGAGCACGGAAGCTGGCCCAGCAGTATTACTTGGTTTATCATGAGCCCATTCCAACCGCTCAGCTAGTACAGAGAATTGCTTCTGTGATGCAGGAGTACACACAGTCTGGGTGAGTGCTGGAATTGCAGAGTTGCTTAGAAAGATTGTGTTGTTTAAATGTCATGAGTAACAACTACCCAGTGATTGGAGTTTTTGTGGAAAAGGCAGTTTTTTAGTGGAGAACATGCACAGAAATTGGGCCAGTGGGAGGAGCACTGACTGGCAGTGGGTAAGAATGGGTCTCCATATCTTGCACACAAACATGTCAACAAGGCAGGACTTTTGGTTTTGTTCTGTAAGTTGACTGGTCCTCAGCACAGCCATGGTCTGGGGAGAAGGTGAACACATCTAAAATAATTAGTCACCTTTGACTTTCACTGGGTAATTTTTTATTTTTTTGTTTACCTGTAGTGGTGTTCGTCCCTTTGGTGTATCACTGCTAATATGTGGCTGGAATGAAGGGCGGCCATATTTATTTCAGTCAGATCCATCTGTAAGTATCTTAACATTTGTAAGTTCTGCTGCTTTGATAAAACATGTGAAACTTTGCATGTGCTCATGAAATACTTTCTGTGATGAGACTAATAATACAGCGCTAGTACGAATGGTAACTTCAGGAGTCAAAATGGTTCATTTCAGTAGGTGCTTGGAGCAAGCCTGCATCATTCTGTGCTTAAATGTTCCTGTACTGCTTGAGAGATGGCAGCTGTTTCTGAGGGAAATTATCCCTTTTCATACCTTTCCACCTCATTGATAGTGCCAGCAGAAATGGCATTCTGCAACACCTATTAGGAAAAAATATTGACTGTTTATACTGCTCCAAACTGAATGAAAGTTAAGCCAAACCCTATTGCATTGTGAAACATAATGCACATGCTTTGGTATATAATGACAGTGGTTAATTTAAATGAGTTTATTTGCTGGATTTGCCCTGCACTTCAGAAAAACTACCCTTTGATGCATATGTGAGGTGCAGTGCTTCAGATGAAAAAATGAGCTCATTGTAGTGATCATTGCAACTTTCAGTGGTTTGAATTACTACCTTATGCTCCAGTGTAAAAGGCAAAATGCAGATGCCTTGTTTAAGGCAGTCTGATTGAGGCATAGAACTACTGATGGTCTTCATGCCAGAGGAGGGAATAGAAGTGATGACTAAATATCTTGGCAATAGTCAACATAAATCAGATGGCTGATTTGCAACAAGTCACTTACGTTACTTTATCTTCAAAAAGATGTGGAGTGAGCCTCAGTAATTATTTGAGTGTACACTTTCTCAAAGGCAAATGACTATTTCTGTTTAAGCAATCCCAAATCAGAACTATGCTAATGACTTAGTAAATTAATCTTTCAAAGTAGTAGGATGAAAATAGGTGGGGCCCTATACACATTTTGTACAGATTCACAGCATATATTCCCGTATAAAATTAGCCTGAATATGATCCAAAATTGTCTCTTGTAGTTTCAGAACACTCTGTATTTTTGTAATTGCATCTGTACCTTTTTACCAATTAATCGAATACATAGTGTTTCATTAAGTTACAAAAAACAGTTCAGTCAATGGATTGATGCTTTTACAGGGAGCTTATTTTGCATGGAAAGCAACAGCAATGGGAAAAAATTACGTCAATGGGAAAACATTTCTTGAGAAAAGGTAATGTATTTGATATTCCTCTGAAAGGATACTGTGTTTTGTTCAGGTTCCATATAAAACAGCCAGATTTTTAAAAATGCCCACTTCTTAAATTGTAAGAACAAAGTTTTAAAACACTTAAGGTGTGATGCTTCCAGTGTACTTGTTTACATAGGCAGAGGAAGTTGGATTTATTTAAACTTCAACTTTTGTATTCATGTAGAATTACTTAAGTGCAATAAACCTTATATTCAGCATATTTGCAGTGATGTTTATACAGTGTTAGTTGGAAATGTAGGGATTTTTTTTTTAACAAATAATAACTTGGACTATTAAAGTCACAATGCTTACAAATAATATTTGTATGAGAAACAGAAGATTTTAGTAGTTTTGGGGGGTTTAGAGACTCCAGGATTATTAAAATTTGTGAAGGTTTTTGTTCTTTGCTAAAATAAATGAATGTGTTTACAGATACAATGAAGATTTGGAGCTTGAAGATGCCATTCATACAGCTATCTTAACACTAAAGGTTAGCAAAGTATTTAAGAAAGAAGTTTCTTATATCTTCATTGATACAATTCACTGAACTGTATTTTTTTTCAATAGGAGAGCTTTGAAGGGCAAATGACAGAGGACAACATTGAAGTTGGCATCTGTAATGAAGCTGGTTTTAGGAGGCTCACTCCAACTGAGGTTAAGGACTACTTGGCTGCAATAGCCTAGTAGAAACTGAGCTAGACTGTGTGTTTCACACAAAGGTCTTTTTAATTTTGGCTACTTAAATGTTTTTCTTTGCAGTTTTTGCAAACTTATTTCTACATGGTTTGTCTGAGAGATTTTTTAAACATCATGGGTGCAAATACAACGGTCCTTGATATTATAATACATGGAATCTTGTTAAAGATAATTCTTTCCCTTGATACACAAAATACTGTACAAAATGTAAAGTTATAGTGACAGCTTGGAAAAGGCTAAAGAATAAAATCAAAGGCCACTGTTTTGGGGGAAGGTGTCTGTGTGTCTTTCTAATCTTCGCTTGTTTATCCACATAAAACTTAGATTTCAGTATCCTTACTGTTGAAGAAATAGTTTTTCACATACAGCAACAACGAAATTACATTCAACTTTTTTTAAAAAAATTTAAATGTTGAGTGACAGGATAATTTTTTCACTTTGGGATATTGTTTAAATATTGATTAACTTCCAGAAATAGTTCTATGTGGTGCAAAAGGGGCAGGAAAGTTTTCCATTTCAGGTGTGTACTGTGATCTGATTGAGCCTGTCTTCTTTTGACTCTCCTGGTCTTTGTGTCACAAGAACTTGTTTTACTTGAGTTATTTTCTTGGCCCTAGAAATTGCACTTTTTCAACCTTGAAATATTGTTAGGAAAATTAGAAGTAGTAACTCTTACTGAAAACTAAATGCATTTATCACCATCGATAAAAATCAATGGGAGTTACCAAATGTGGGAGTATGTAATGTAATTACTTTATCCCTTGAATTGTGCTAAAGTATTTTCCACCTTGAAAGATAATTCTAAATGTAATGAAAAGAGTGTTTAATTTGTGCACTATAAGTTTTACAGCTATTGTGTGGGTGTATCTGTACATTTGTTACATGTGTAGAGTTGTTCAAGTCATAAAAACCCACATTTGTCACAAAAAAAGGGATAAATATACTTTTTTTTTCCAGCGGAAATAATCTGGTCTTCAGCCATTTAAGTTACTGTTTTCAGATTTTATATTTTTAAAGCAATCTGATTGTTAAAATGTTGATAATGAACTGGGAGCAATAGCTGGGTCATTGCTTGTACGTAAGGCTAAGGATGCAGGGGAGCAGCCTGGCAGGTCACTCATCAGCAAGCCATAACTAATGAAGAAAATACAGAACATGAGTGGAAAGTAATGTATAAGCTGATTGACCTGTGCTTTCCAATGTCTGTCTTCTGATGGTTTATGCTATCACCAGGTGAATAAGAATTTCTGAAGCATGCCATAAATGAAGTTTCATTTCCTGATGTCAGAAATAAAAGTTGTGCCCAAATGGTTCATTAAGAGTTCTGCCAGATCACTTTTTGAGTATTTTATTCTGAAAACCAAGCCATACTCTGATTCTTACTCTAGACAAAATTAAACAATTCAGATCTAAAATGGAAGGCTTTATATTCCTGCATCTTCAATTTAGAATATTTATGTACATCTAATTTTTAAATGCTATATATTCAAGAGTTTTCTACATGGAAAAATGTGTGTACGTACTTCAGAAATTGACTGCAGTGGTTTAGTTGTCTCTGCTAACAAAAACAGCTGATGAGCAAAGAACACCTTATGAAGGGTAGTTGAAACCAAAGCAAGTTTCAAACCATGGTAAACTGCTCCTTGTTTTGTCTTAAAGGAGATGACTGGGTCTCTATGGTCTGCTGCCAGTGGTTTTCACTTTAATGAGCCAAGCTGGTGACTCTTTTTACACCATTAAGAACTGAGTCCCTAAGCTCCCTGGTAATACTTAAACCCTGCAGTGAATCAGAATGGCACTTGGTGTAATTTGGAAACAATATGCATAATATTTTGAATTTGAGCTTTATTTAGAGTATTAGATAATTTTCTTTGTGGTAGTCAGATAGACCTTGATAGTATGCTGTTCTGATGGGGAAGGTGGTGTGATTTTAAGTGTAGGGTTCTTTTTTTAGCTGCATGTCTAGAAGAGTAGCTAAATTTTATCTGGTGTTTAAATGGAAATCTTTAAACTGCAGAGGACTAAGTAACATACTTTTCCATTTAAAATCTTTAAAATTTAAGGAGATAATTTTAATTTAAAGATTATTTCTTAAATAAAATCACTTCAGGAGTGAGAGATACTAGTGCAGTGGACTACTAATTATATGAAAATTGTAATTTTCAAAAAGTGGACCCTTTAGTTATGTGAGATTAGCTTTTTTTTAATATTTTGTAAAAACTGCATAAAGGGTTCAAGGTGCAGTAAGACAGATAAACACTGATCCTTTGTGAGAAATGACAAGTTTCAGGCTTGATTACTTCAGCTTGCTATGACTTATAACTTTGTGTCATTTAACTTGTTCCTACTAATGCAGTCATCTGAAAGAAGAAAAAGAGACACTGGTCACTTGAAGTATGTAATGTTGATTTGCTTGTCCGAGAAGAGGATCTGGTCCAAGGTCCTGAGGACAGTGTGACACCTATGGGAATTGGGCTTTATTTAATGAGTAGGATCAGGATCTGAGAACAGTATACCATTTCATGAAGTTATTACTGTAAGACACAGAGTCACAGAATGAGTCAGGTTGACAAGGACCATAATGGGTCATCTGGTCCAACCTCCCTGCTCAAGCAGGATCATCTTAGAGCAGAGGGCACAGGATTGTATCCAGATGGTTCTTGAATAGCTCCAGTGAGGGAGACTCCACAACCTCTCCAGGCAGCCTGTTCTCATGTGCTGTCACCCACAGTAAACATATACAGGTGCAGTAAGCCCCTTACAACTTACTTACTATTGCTTTCCAGACCTTGTAAAATCATTCAGACAAGTAGAGATCATCTCTCCCTGCAAGAACCAACAATCAGAAGCCAGGTTTCTCCTATGCTCTTAGGGAGTATTGCTGCATGGAGAGGAGTGAGACCACAGCTATGTCCTGCTGTATGGAGGCAGGCAGCAACTTGGGGCAAATACTGGTGACGCTCACATTTCCACAGAATAGTTTAGCACAGCATGTTTTTGTTGTCTAAACAGATCCAACACATATGGAGTTGGGGCTTTTTCTTCAGTGAATGAAGTTAAGAGTCCAAGGCTAACTTGTCTCTGGCCTGTCTGTTCCCACTCTGTGCTGTTGCAGCATCACAGTGAATATTGTGTGCAGTTTTGGGTGCCACAATATAAGAAAGATACAAAGCTACTAGAGAACATCCAAAGGGGGACAACAAAGATGGTGAAGGGCATTGAGGGGAAGCTGTGTGAGGAGTGGCTGAGGTCACTTGGTCTGTTCAGCCTGGAGAAGACTGAGGGGAGACCTCATTGCAGTCTACAACTTCCTCATGATGGGAAGAGGAGGGGCAGGCACTGATGTCTGCGGTGACCCCATGACAGGACCCGAGGGACAGGCCTGGAGTTGTGTAAGGGGAGGTTAAGATTGGATATTAGATAAAAGTTCTTCACCCAGAGGGTGGTTGGACACTGGAACAGGCTCCCAAGGAAAGGGATCACAGCACCAAACCCGACACAGTTCAAGTGGTATTTGGACAACACTTTGAGGTCCATAGTGTGCCTCTTTGGGCTGTCCTGGGCAGGGCCAGGAGTTATACGCAACGATNAGGTTTAGGTTGGATATCAGTAAAAGGTTCTTCACCCAGAGGGTGGTTGGACACTGGAACAGGCTCCCAAGGAAAGGGATCACAGCACCAAACCCGACACAGTTCAAGTGGTATTTGGACAACACTTTGAGGTCCATAGTGTGCCTCTTTGGGCTGTCCTGGGCAGGGCCAGGAGTTATACGCAACGATCTTTGTGAGTTCCTTCCAACTCAGAATATTCTGTGATTGCGTCTGACCGGATCGAATGCATTTCGCCCTTGAAGGGTTTTCGCGATAACCTGCGGGCACGCCAGGGAGCAGAACGCGGCCAGGCGGGCTGGGGCCGGCGGACCAAGGCGGGTGGTGCGGCTGTCCCCGCCCAGCGGC
>VZRX01021035.1:36039-48015 GCA_013398075.1 Notiomystis cincta | reverse complement strand
GATGGGATGGGATGGGGTTGAACGGATCAGTCCAGCACTGCTTCACCAGGGCTCAACAGGGTCAGGCCCAGTGTGCTGGCAGCCACATGTTCCAGTGTTGCTGCAGGTCTGGAATCCATTTGCCTCGCCGGCCGTGGTGTTTTCCCAGCAGGGCTGGAGCGATCCCGTGGGGCTGGGGGCAGCCCTGGCCCCTGGCCCATCTGCTCCCTGTTTATTTTCTTACACTTAAGTATCACCTCGAAGATAAACACTCCCTGGTGTGAGGGGCAGGGGGCATTTCCCTGGCAGCAGAGGGGAGGACCCGGCCCTCAGGGTGCCCAACACCCTGACCCCACAATGCCCGCCAAGCAGGGGGTGCCTGCTTGGACTGGGGTCAGGGCTGCAACCTCATGCTCAGGCCATGTCCCCTCCAAGCTGTATGTCCCATGCAGGGTCCCATGAATGCCTGGTGCTGCCCTCTGCCCAGGGGTCAGTCAGCTTGGCTGGATCAGCTGGGAGAGCTGTGATGCCAAAGGCCACCAAGCTGGCAGAAGGTTTGTGATGCCACAGCCTGGGCTGTGCCTCGAGCTGCCCAGCTGAGTCAGAGCCCAGGCCACAGTGCTGGGGGAGCTGGGGGCACATCCTCTACCACATACCTGCCAGGCAGCACAGGAAAACCCTGCCAGGCATCCTCCTGCCCCACAGCCACAGCATCCACAGGCAGCAGGACAGGCAGGGAGTCGGCAGCATTCCCTGCTTCCCATGGCTCCTGCTGTTCTCCCAGTCAGAGATGACAGCTCCTGTCCATCCACCCTTCTGTGTGCAGCATCTGGTGAGGCAGTGGCCACGCATACACACGTCTGTGCCAACGTGGGGATGTCACTGCAGCAGGAGGTGGTGGCATTTGGGGTCCACACAGCACCCACAGGCACACACCCACATACACGTGCAACTGCACAAACGTGCACACACACAGGGATACACACACATCCAGGCGTGCTTGGATGGACAGATGTGTGCAGCTGCACACACACTCTCTCACATGTCCCCACCCCACAGTGAGCCATCTCCTGTCTGCTGTTCCTTCCCTGCCTGTGCCCCGCCATGTTCCAAATCCCACAGGCCACCAGCACCTCACACGTGGCCATGTCCCCCAGAAAAGCCCTGGGGCAGCTCGGCTGGGTGTGGGGACTGGGCGACCCCCCCAGCCTGTCCCCGTCAGCTGGTGGCCATGTGTGGAACGTGCAGCTGAGTACACAGCCCCTGCCATCCGTCTTGCTGCCTGTCAGGGCCAGGGGCTGCTGTGGACCCCCAGCCATGGCTCAACAAGGCTCAGGGGTGAGAGGGGGGCAGAGTGGGGGTTCCCCTCTCTGTGAAGGCACCTGCCTTCCCCCTGACTGTTCCCTGCCTGCTCCCTGCCTGTCATGTCAAGGGCCTGCCCATCCCCAGCCTTGCCCCTGGCACTGCCTACATGTGCCCTTTTGTGGGGTTCTGCACCTGGGCAGGGGCTACAGAAGAGGGTCAGGGTCCCCCTCAGTCCCTCACGGGGACTGATGAATGGTGAGAGCTGTCAGTGTGGACACAGCACAGACCCCTGTCCACCCAGGAGAATCCCTGTCCTCTTGCTCAGCCCTGCATGTCCCCATTCCCCATGGGACCACCAGCTCCCAGTGTGGCCCTGCATGTCCCTTGCCCCAGTGGGACCCCTGGCCCTTGGTGCAGCCCTGCAGGTCCCCAGCCCCAGCAGGACCATCAGCCCCCAGCCCATCTCTCTGCCCCCCATCGTGTGATTTACAGGCTCTGCACAGGCAGACAAATGGTGAAGGAAAACAGGGCAGGGGGGGTCCCACCAGCCCGGGGGCTGCCTGTGCCCTGCAGGGGGCAGAGGGGCCGTTTGCTCACAGCCAGCAGGATGGCAGGCAGTGAAATGGTGCTGGTGCCAGGCAGCACAGCTGCCCCTGTCATGGTCCAGCAGCCACAAGCCCTGGCAGCACTAGGAGAGCCCCTGGGGGACCCAGACCCCAGGGCCATACCATGAGCTCCAGTCCTGCAACCATAGGCTTTTGGCCATGGGGCATTGAGGAACATGATGCCACCCCATTCCATAGCCCCCAGGGCACCCCACTGACCACTTCACTGGGGTGTTCATGATATGCCAGCTGCATTCCATGGCCACTGTCTCAGCTCTGGCAAGCCTCCAAGACATCCCCCAGCATCCCTCTCTGGCTGTGGAGCTGCTGGACGGTGGGGACTGCAGCTGGCACTGCCAAGTCACCCAGCCACATCTCCAGCAGCCCTGGGGCCATCCACCAGGAGCCAGGTCCTGCCCTCCACATGTTTTTGCTGCTTGACCTGCATCATGCCTGGAGCACCGTGGAGGAGGAGGAAGGGGAGGAAGGCAGGCAGGAAACCTCCTGCCTATTTGATTCAGCTGGCTACCCCCCTGCCTGCTCCTGGGAGCATTGGGCTCAGGGCTGGGGGGCTGAAGGCAGAGTGGGACCTGCATAGACCTCCCTGGTGAGGAGGAGCAGGGCCATGGTCTGTGGTACTGAGTGCCAAGGAATGAGAAGGAGCAACGCTCAGCTGGAGGGCACCCCCAGCCTTTCCCAGGACACCAGCGATTCCGGCTGCTGCCAGCTCATCTCTCCCCTCTCAGGAAAAGACTCCGTGTTTCCACTGCCGGCACACACCTTCCTCCTGGGCGGGAGGAAATGCTCCTGGCAGTGCTGCCGGCAGTGCTGCCCGTGCCTCTCCATGTCCCTCTGTCCCCTCCCATGGTGGGCAGGCACAGTGCCAGCCCTGGGAACAGAGCAGCAAGGAGTGCATCCCTATGGGGCTGCCTGCCCTTGCTGTTCCCTGCCTTGCCCGGGCATCCTCCTGGGTCCCAGTGGGTCACCACTGCAGGCTGTGGGCAGCAGTATATCTCCCTCTGACATCCCTCTGACATCCCTCTGACATCCCTCTGACAAACACCCCAGGCACCGCACCAGTGCCACGCACTGCTGGTTGCCTTCCCCATCGCAGCTCCTGTGCCCCGTGTTCATCTCATTGCCACCCTGTGCAGGACCCAGGGCTGGCAACAGACAGCCAGGCAGGGGCTGGGGACACGCTGCCTGTGGGCTGACCGTGTGTGACATCAGGTGCCAGAGGCCGTGGCACAGGGAGCACTTGTCGGACAGCGGCCCTGGCACTGCCATTGTTCAGTGGGCACGACCTGGGGTCAAGGTGCCCGCAGCCCGGCCAGCGCGCCCGAGGCCCGGCCAGTGGCCAGAGCCAGCGCGAGCTCTCAGAGCCGGGGTGAGGACGCTGGCCGCCGGCCGCCGGCCGCTGGCCGGAGCTCGGGGGGCCGGCTGGGGGTGGGCTCCGCAGCCAGCCCCTCCCCGGCCGTATAAATCCCGATTCCCCCTGCAGACGGTCGTCCCAGTCCTGCTCAGCTGCCGCGGCGGAGCAGCAGGGGGAAGGCGTCCGGAGCCGCCGTCGCAGCTGTGCCCGCGGGGGGAGGCTCNGGCGGGGGAAGGCTCCCCGCAGCCCGGGGGGTCCCCCCAGCAGGGCCGGGGGTGCGGGCGGGCACCCCACCATGGCCTTCACCATGCTGCGCCCCGTGGCCGCCCGCGTGCTCTACCCCGACCTCAGCATGCTCTCGGAGGACGAGGAGAACCGGAGCGAAAGCGACACGTCGGACCAGTCGTTCGGCTGCTGCGAGGGCGCCGAGGCTCGCCGCAAGCTGCCGCGGAAGCCGGGGCCGATGGTGATGGTGAAGCAGAGGCAGGCGGCGAACGCACGGGAGCGGGACCGGACCCAGAGCGTCAACACGGCCTTCACCGCCCTGCGGACCCTCATCCCCACCGAGCCGGTGGATCGGAAGCTGTCCAAGATCGAGACCCTCCGCCTGGCCTCCAGCTACATCTCCCACCTGGCCAACGTGCTGCTGCTGGGCGAGGGCTGCGAGGACGGGCAGCCCTGTTTCAGTGCCATCTATGGCGCCAAGGGCGACCTGGACAGCAAACAGCCCCGCAGCATCTGCACCTTCTGCCTCAGCAACCAGCGGAAAGGGGTGAGCGGGGCTCTGGGATGGGTTAGGGTTCCTCCTGCCCCTGCAGGCCTGAGTGGGGCAGGAGGCTCAGCGTGTCCCCCAAGGGATGGAGGGCAGCAGATCCTGCCTGGGCTGAGCAAGGCAGGAGACTCGGCATGGCTCAGTGAGAACCACAGCTTCTGGCTCCAGCTCCCACTGGAGGTTTCAGCTGCTCCTGGCCAAATCCTGCTTGTAGCCACACGCCTACAGCTCCTGCTCACGTCAGAGGGCTGGGCTGCTCCCCCACGTCCATCCGGGCTAGGAGGTCTCAGGGGTTAAACAGTCACCCCGGAGCTGGCGGCATTGGCTGTCCCAGGGGAGCTTAGAGTTCGCTGGCTGACCCCTTCCCCATCCTCATCCCCATCTCCATACCCAACCCTGCCAGCCCACCAGCGCTGCAGCAGGACTACTCTAGCAATTCTCTGATGTGATGAGGACAGGCAGAGCCCAGCAGACACCGCCGAGGGGGCCAGACAGAGTTCCTCGTCCAGTATTCCCATGCAGGGTCTGCTGGCAGCACCGGCACAGCTCCCACACGGCTGAGCGGGGCCACGGCAGAGCACCCCTGCCCTGTCCTGCCCCGCCCATCCAGCTGATCCCCCCCAGCACCCTGCTGCTCCTGGGACACCTTTCCTGTGGTGAGCCTACCCTGCTGCCCATGCCAGGAATAGCTGTAGGGGTGTAGGGTGAGGGCTGGAAGCTGCCTGACCTTTTGGCCATCCCTTGGCAGGGGCTGCTGTACTTGTCACTGTCCCCACAGACCCTCAAGATGTCCCACGTGTGACCCCAAGCAGTACAGCCGTGGGTCACACTCCAGCCCTCAGAGCTTTTTCACGTTTTGATGCTCCATTTTTACTTGCTCCCCTGTTCCTGCTGCCTCCCTCAGCAGCCTCTCCAGCTTTCCTGGGGTCCTCCAGCCCTGGTCCCTGGCAGAGCTGGGATTCTCTGGGCTGCTTCCTGGGGCTGGAGCCAGGGGTCTGGCACAGTGCTGGATCCCCAAGGGGACCCTGTGGAGACTCTGGGGCTGGGAAGCTCCTGCTGGAGGGCAATGGCAGGAGCTGGGTTGGGATCTGACTCTGTGCATCCCAGCCCTGAGGCTGGGCTGGAAAGGGGCTGTACTGGGCTGGAAATGGGCAGGGCTGGAAATGGGTTGTACTGCACTGGAAATGGGCTGTACTGGGCCATGATGGGCTGTGCAAGGTTGGAAATAGGCTGGGCTGCAACTGGGCTATGTTGGGCTCTGCTGTTCCATGCTGAGCTATACTGGAATGTTCTGGCCTAAACCTGGAGCGTACTGGTCTGTGCTGGGTTATACTGGGCAGTACTGGGCTGATGTTGTTCTAAACTGGGAGGTGGGGCTGAGTGTCTCCATCCCAATTTGGACTCTGTGTGTCTCTCCAGAGCTGTCGATCTGTCTGGGGCTGTGTGTCTGTCCTGGGATGCTACTGGCCCTGACCACAGGTCTGAGCCCTGCGGTGCTGAGCAGCCATGGGGGCTGTGTCCTGCAGGGTGACAAGGCCAAGGGAGACCCACCTTGGAGGGCTCTACCACAGCACCCACCTCCCAGCCACCCACCCAACCACTGTCAGGCATGGTCCTGTCTGTCTGTCTGTCCACTCCAGGCAGCACAGAGCCATCCCAGGACTGAGGCACTGGCCATCTCACAGCGGGTCTCCATGGAGGAGTCAGTGTGGTGGACAGCGGGCAGGAGCAGGGTGCCCCCCACCCAGACACCCCATGGTACCTGCAGCTCTCCCTCCTCTCTCTGCAGGGCAGTCGGAGGGACCTCGGGGGCAACTGCCTGAAGGTGCGAGGGGTCACGCCCCTGCGAGTGTCACGGAGATGAGCCGGGCTCCGGCAGCACCCGCCTGAGACAGCGGCAGAGGCAGACGGAGCCTGCACACGCCAGCCCAGAGACCACAGCGGGGAGGGAGGGAGCTGCTCACCCGAGCTGGCAGTGGCCGAGCCCAGGCTGGCACCACACTGACACTGGCCCTGGAGCCGGCAGTGGGGCGGGAGGACGCTCCCGTGGCCGAGGCTGCCCACGCGGGGCAGGGCCGGGGAGGGGGGTCCCTGCGCCCCGGGGCTGGACTGGAAGGGGCTGGACTGTGCAGCCGGCGTTGAGGCGCTCCGGGGGGACGGTGTCGTGGCCCTGGGGACGCTGGTTGTGCACGTGCAGCCGCTTGGAAAATAAAACCCTATTTTTCTGATGGGCTGCTGCCTGCCTGTCACCCCAGTGTGGGGCGAGGTAGGGGTCCCCAAGATGGCCCTGGACCCCCAGCCCTGCTCTGCTGCTCTGTGGCGCTGGAACCACTGTGACCATCCCAGACATACCCACAGTGGCAATCCTGTGCCACAGTGGGATTCACATGGGGTGAGACCCCTGAGTGAGCTGTCCCTGTGTCCCCAGGTCCCCAGGTTGCTTTGGCCCCGTGAAGGCTGCAGAAGTCCCACGGGGGTCAGTGCCATGCCATGGGATGGGGATGGCACTGCCAGCCCTGTGCTGCAGCCACAGGCACCCAGGTGGTGGGTCGGGGTTGGTGTAACTGCTTTTGTGCCTTCCCCTCCACCTGGTACATCATGACTGGAGTGATGTCGCTGCCACCGTGGCTGCCACCATCACCGCTGCTGCCACCGATTCTATGACTGCCAGCAGGATTGTCCCCACTGTGACTGCCACTGCCACCACTGACCATGCAGAGCTGTGCAACAGTGGAGCTGCAGGCAGCAGCACCTGCACAGGGTCAGGTGGGGACATGGGGGGTTCCCAGGCCAGGCCCCCACATGGGATTCTGCTTGAGGGGGCTGGACTGGCTGGGCGGCGCACAGAGCCGAGCCTGGGAATGGTGCTGTGCCGGGGCTGGCGGCTCCCAGGGGCCGGCGTGTCCCACGGAGCAGAGGCAGCTGTGGATGGGGCGGCTGGGGGCTCCCCCCAAGGGCTGAAGAACTGGAGCTGCCCTATCTCCTCCCTGGGGTCCTGGAGCCAGCATGGAGCAGGGGGAGCACGCTGGGGGTGCCGCTGGAGCCTGCCCCGGGCAGGGGCTCTGTTGGGAGCTCACAGCACCTCTCGGCCCCCTGCTCACCGAGGTGAGCCTGCCCCGGGCTCCCTCCCCCGGGTTTGATTTATGAAGCTGACAGCGCGGCGCAGCTGTGAGAGCTGGTCCCAAGCAGGGACCGGGGTGGGTGGGAGAGGTTTGTTCTCAGCGTGGCTAATGTGTCCCAGACCCCAATAAACAGCCGTGAGATTCTCCAAACAGCTCAGGACACAGAATCCCTGCCCCCGGGTTTATCGGGGGGCAGGGGCCGTGGGGGATGCTGTGCTCTGCAAACAACCCGACTCGCACATGAAAGGGGACTCTCCTCATGAAGTAGCAGCTCTGGAGCCCCCCAGGGGGCCAGCAAGGGCTGGTGGTCCCAGTGCTGGGGTCACAGCAGGTCCCAGCACTGAGGGTATAGGTCCCAGTATGTCCCAGTGTCCCAGGCTGTCCCAGTGCCAGCAACTGGAGCCTCAACAAGCTCCAATATGAAGACTGTGAGCCCCACTGGATCCCAGCACAGGAGCTGTGCATCCAGCATGTGCCAGTGCCAGAGACTAGGGCCTAGAAAGCTCCAGTACAAAGGCCATGCATCCCATGATGTGCCTGTGCTGAGGCTATGGGATCCAGCATGTCCCAGTGCTAGGACCATGGATCTCAGCACACCACAGTGCCAAGGATGGCACAATGACCCCAGGGCAAGCTCCAGTGTAATGGCTCTGGGTCCCAGCATGTCCTAGTGCTGAACTTGGGCACCCAGGAACATCAAGTGCTGGGGTTGTGGATTCCAGCACATCCTAATGCTGGGGCTATGGATCCCAGCGTGTCCCAGCACTGGGGCCACAGGTCCCAGCATTTCCCAATGACAAGTCTGTGGGTCCCAGTACATTCCAGCCCCTCCCAGCACCATGAGAGGGAAACGGTGACTCAGAGCTGCCGGGCTGGTGGGAGCTGGGTGCCCCTTTGCCCCGTGTGGGGTGAGTGCTGTGGCCACCGATCGCCCACGGCCACCGCCGGCTCCCCGGCAGCCGCGGCCCCGCACTGAGCCCAGCCAGGCTCCCCTCCCATACAATCCCCTTCCTGCGTGCAGACACCCTTGGAAAGGCTCTTGGCTGCTTTCTCTGAGACAGGAAGGTGTCCCCGAGTCTCAGGAAGGAAAAACACTCAGTGCTGAACCCACAAAGACCGTCTCTGAGGGGCCAGGGCTGGAGAGGCTCCAGGCCTGACATCACCTGGGAACTGGAACCAGAACCGCAGCTGCACTCCGCGCCTGGTATTTTTTTTCTTTAACTTGTGTTTTTAAACTTTCTTTTTATAGATTTTTATTTTATTATTTTTTTCCCCTTTCCCTTCTCCATTCCCCTCCCAAATATTTCAGCCTCCCTGCAGGCTGGCCAGTCAGGCTGGAATGCAGCAGGGCTGCACCCACGGGTGCCGGGAGCTGCCTTGCTGATGGGACAGATGAGGTTAGGTCTGGCCAGGCAGGAGCTGCTGGAGCTGTGGGCAGGGGTTCAGGCTGGGGCTCACCCGCAGTGATGGGGTCCAGGACCTGACAGCCCCAGTACTGCTGTGTACCAGGGCTGATGGAAAGGGATCCAGGGCCACAGGGACACAGGAGGGTCTGTCTGGCCACGGGGTGTGGAGGATGGAGGGCAGAGGGGTCAGGCAGAGCCTGCAGTCCGTGGGCAGCGCTGCTTTCCCGACCCACCACCCCCAGGATGGGGCTGCGGGGTCAAACCATGTCTGAGTCTGAGTCAGTGGAGCAAGAGGAGCCAGACTGGGATAGAGGACACAAAGACAGATTTTAGGCCCAGAATCCAGCCCTACTCATTCCTTGCCCTTTGGCAACACCTTTGAGTGCTGCCTGACCCTCCCTGGGTTTCCCCCAGCGAGGAGGCTCATGATAAAGACCTCAGTGTATCCTGGAACAAAGCTCAGTTGCTTGTTGCCTGGGGAATCCTCCCTGTGACAGTGACAGCCATCAACTGAGTGTTACAGGTCACTCCCAACTCTGTTGGACCTGGGGTCCAAGGACTGGGAAGGAGCCCCCAAGGTCTAGATGGCAGTGAGTGAGGACAGGGTGACACTGCTCTGCTGCCCAGGACAGGGGGGAGAGAAGGACCATGGAGGGATGGGCAGTCAGGGATGAGATGAGGGGGGAATAGGATGGGATAGAGTAGGATGGGATGGGGTGGGCAGACCAAGGGGCAGCATGATGGTCCTCCAGGCTGGGGTGCTGGGGTGCTGGGCAGTCCCTGCCTCCCTGTGCCAGCAGACCCAGACTGTACTGACCCTCCACCATCCTGCCAGGGTCCCTGGGGAAGAAAATGGGCAAAGGGTCTGTCTGAGACCTCCAAGACACCAGCCAGATCCTCACCATCACAAGGGATGCACAGCAAGAACACCCCAAGGTCCCACACATCCCAGGGGTGCAGTGGACACTGCTGCAGGGCTGCCACCACCCTGCCACGTCCCCCCCGTGCACCGGACCCCTCAGAGCCGTTCACCCTGCTGGGATCTCGTGCTGGCTGTGGTCTCTGGGGACACAGGCCCCACAGCAGGGACAGGGTGTGAGGCCGTGGCGCGGGGTGAACGCCAGGTTAATCTCCCGCTGGAGCTTCCCTCTGCAAACAATAAGACAATGCCCGGCCGGGGCCGCCTGCGTAACCAGCGGTGCCGAGGGGAAGTTGTAATATTTGGATTTAGCACTCAGTAAATTGAGGAAGAAAACTGAAAAAGCGCTGGGGGTAATCAGAGCAGGGCTGGCCCTGTGCCCTGCCCCACGGCCGGCGGCCCTGGGGGCTCAGCTCAGCCTGGGGACAGCAGCTGAGCAGGGCCAGCGGCTCTGAGTCACTGAGGCCGGGCACGGCTGGGAGAGGGATATGTCCCCAAGGGCCAGGCAGAGGACGGGCATGTCCCAGCCATGGGGACAGCAGCCTGGAGGGTCAAGGCTCAGATACCCAGCAGGGCTGCGGGCAAACATCTCCTGCCAGATCAGAAAAAAAGGGATCTGGGCCAGGAGGTTATTTTAATCCAGACCTCTTCATGGGAAATAAAATCCTATTTCTGCAGCTGGGGTGGCTGGGCAGGAGAGGGCCCAGGGGGCAGTCACCTTCAGCTGGCAGGGGGTGACAAGGGAGGGGGCTGTCCCAGGATGTCTCCCTTGCACAGCCCTTTTTCCAGCAGGAGCCCTGCAGTGGTGCCCACTCCTTGGAATCCAGGGCAGGGCCCATACTCAATCACACAGGCACCGTGGTTGGACATGGGGCTGAGTGGGGATGAGGAGAGGTCTCACTGCAGGGAGTCCTTGCAGATGCTTGGGGCAGGAACGGTGCTGCAGGGATGGCCTTAACCCCTCCAAACGTGGCCTTCCCACTCCCCCAGGGCTGCCCCTGCCTGCCCGGGCCCCAGTGGGGTGAACAGGGCAGGGACACCCCAGGGAGCCGGTCTGGGGGAGCAGCGCTGGACCCCACCCTGCAGGATCTGAACTGGCGTCTTGGGAGGGCTCCATCCCCCCCGTGCCCTGGGAAAACTCTTCCCCCACTTGGTGAGCGCAGGGTGGGGCGGGGTGCGGGGCTGGCAGGAGGGCTGGGGCAGGTGGGGGAGAGGTGACCCGCGGGCAGCAGCAGCAGCAGCAGCAGCAGCACGGGAAGACCTTCGGCATCGTGCCGCGCGCCGGGAGCCCATTTCCCCACAACAGGGGCCGTTATCAGCGCCAAATCCTCGGAGTGGTCCCAGGGGGCACCTCCAGCCCTTCCCCTCCACCTACCCCAGCGCTCTCCCGCTCCGGCCCACGTCAATGCCGCCGCGAAGGTGTCGGAACAATCGCCTGACAAAGAGCTATTTTTAGGGGCCGGGGCTCGGAGCGAGGATACGGCCCGGCCGCTGACAATGGGGGGAAGGGGGCCGGGCTTCCCCCGTGACCACTCGGCAGCAGAAGGACCTGTAAGATTTCCTCGATGACCCAGGCCCGTACAATACAAGGAAAGCGCGAGAGGGAGATACCCCCGCCAGGACGAGCTGCTCCTTTACCTAATGGGAGTGACCCGGGCTGAGGGGCTGCGAGGTTTGGGCCAGCGGCCTCCCCTGGGGGAGACTCCCACACCGGGAGGGAAGCGGGGTGAAGCCTGGCCGTGCTCAGCTTTCCATGAGGCTGCGGTGAGGGGGGGCCAGGCTGGCTCCCTGCTGAAGGACAGGGGGAGATCTGGGGGGCGAAAGGGGGGAGCCAGAGGGGTGCGGACATAGCACAACCCCTCAGAGCTCGAGCCACAGCCTGGACATGGTGGGAGCACGGGGACCAGCCCAGAGCTGCTGTCCCCACTGGCCCTGCTTCGAGTGTGTCGTGAGCCCAGGCTCCTGCTCGGGCTGAACCTGGATGCCTTTCCTCCCCCCTCGGGGTCTCCCCCAGCTCAGCCTGCACCAGACGGGTCGGTGGAACATCTGCTCCGGCCAGTCCTTGCTGGGGAAAGTGATGTCCCGGGCTGCACGGCAAGAAATGGGGCTGAAAAGGTGAAAAGCAAGGAGAGAAGGTCACGGGGCACTGGAATAGGTCAAGGCTTGGCCTGGTTGCTGGCCCGGCTGCCGGCTCAGCAGAGGGATAAGCCCCTTCCATGGACTGCGCCAGAGCCGCCACACCCCGGGCGGGACCCCCCGCTCTGCGGCGGCCTCGGGGTCTGGGAAGGGCTGGGGCAGGGCCGGTGGAAGGGCCAGGAAAGGGCTGATAGAAGGCCCAGAGAAGAGCTGGAGAACGGCGGGGATAGGGCTGTGGAAGGGCCAGGGGAAGGGCCGGGGGCAGCGCCGGTACCGGGGCCGATGGAAGGGCCGGGGCAGCGCCGGTACCGGGACACCTCCGCGGGCCGCAGTCGCCCCCTGGCGGTGGGTCCCGCGCAC
>VZRX01021035.1:903-35702 GCA_013398075.1 Notiomystis cincta | reverse complement strand
CTGCTGCCCACGGAGGGGCTCCGAGCCTCCGGGGGAAGCGGGCAGGGGCTGCGGAGGGGCCGCCCCGCTGCCCCCAGCCCGGTGCGGGGCTGCCCTCGGCCGCGCAGGAAGGGCAGGGCCCCGCGGAACGGGAGCCGTCCCCTCCCCCAGCTCTCCCGGCTCGCACGTTCGGGCCGTGTAGGTGTTATTTATCTAAATTGCTCGGTCTTGCCTCTTCCCCGCCCTGCCCCGAGAAGCGGGGAGATGCGGAGGGGCATGGAAAGGCCTGTTTGTGCTCGCTCCCACCCCCGGCTGCGCAGGGACTCCGTTCTGGGCCTTTCTGGGTGGAGGAGAAGGTCGTTCTCACGGCTCTCCCCAGCAGTCTGTGGAAGCAGTGGTGGTCAGCCTTGCCCTCGCTGTAATTTAGTTAATTGTGCCTTCGGACCGAGAGCTGTGTGGCTGTTGGTAAAATGTGGTTTGTAAGCGAGGGGTCAGATAAGATTATGGAACCCGATGTGTGTCAGATCACTTTATTCTTTATTACTGAGGGCTTTGGGTAAAACCAATAAAGTTTGGATTGTGAATATTCAAGGGAAGCGGAGGGGCAGGCATCGATCTCTGGTTTCTGGTGATCAGTTGCAGGACCTGGGGGAACCACATGCAGCTGTGTGCTGGTGGTTTAGGTTGCATATTAGCAAAAGGTTTTTCAGCCAGAGGGTGGATGGAGACTGAAACGGGCTTCCCAGGACAGTGGTAACAGCCCCAAGCCTGGCAGAGTTCAAGGAGCATTTGGGCAGTGTTCTCAGGCACAGGGTAGGATTGTTGGGGTGTCCTGTGCAGGGCCAGGAGTTGGACTTGATGTTCTCTGTAGGTCCCTTCCAACCCTGGTACCCCTGAGAGGGGTCTCTGATGGTTTGGGATTTCTGTTGCTCAGACCTGACCCTGGGCTGGGGCCTTGGGGAGCTGCTCTTGCACTGACCCTGGGTGCCGGGCTGTGAAAGTGGGCACGTGTCCCAGAGAGGGCGGTGCCAGTGCTCACCTGGCTCCTGTGGAAGCCCAGTCCGAGGTGCACTCCACAGAAAAGGGTTGGGAAGAGCCCCTGCCAGAGGGGACTGGGCACAGTGGCAGCTGTTCAGAGGAAAGCAAGTGGACAGCCATCGTCTCTGCTTGGGGCTGGGAGTGATTTCTTTGTTCTTTGAAGACGCTGTCTTTTCTGAAACAGAATTGCTGAAATTATTCAGAGTCAGAGTTGGGGCTTGTGCCATCCTGCCAAGGACCTGGGTGTTGGATGTGAATCCAGGTGCATCGTCAGCTGGGGCAGAGGAGTCGCTCATACTGTGGTTGTTGACTTTGGTGTGATGTAGAAAAGGGCAAAGTTTCTGCTAGGAGAGGAGAGAGTGAGGTCGGGAAGACTCAAGGCAGGATTTGGGGAAAGTTTGAAGCTTCATCAGTTCCTTAATTAGCCCTAAAACTAGGGTTAGGGTAATGTTCCAGTTCTCTTTGGAGGCACTCACCATGGCTGTAAGTGGAAAATGAAAACTGGGATTGGGATGTCTGATCCCAGGTACAGGGCAGGCAGTGCTCTGCACTCAGGAGATCTGCCTGTGCCTTGTGCCTGAAATCCCTGTTCTCTTTGGATGATTCCAGGCAGGGAAGGGTTTATTTTAAAGGTCCAGACCTTTCCCTGGGCATGAAGAATGTCCATCATTGGTGTAGGCAGTGATCCTTTCTTTTCATCTTGCCAGTGGGGAGAAATTTCCTTTATTTCACCTTTCTCTGGTGATCTGTGGCAATACCTGGTAATCTCATTTCTATTGTTAGTGAAACCTGCTGTCTTCTTGTTCCCTGTGTGGTGGTAGAGTTGAGTGTGCACGTCCTGCACTCAGACCAGAGAGCTTGGCCAGTCAGCTGCTGCCCAGGGGAGTTGAAAAGGGTTGAGGAAGGGAACATAGTCTTGGCTTTGGCTGCAGCAAAGGAGCAAAACTCATGCAGCTGAAGATCTGGGAGATGTGCCTGGGTGTGGAGATGAGGCACAGAGCATGGACAAATTTGGTGAGAGGTAGATGTTGGAGGAGAAGGCAGACACTTGCAAGTGGGAAGCTCAGAACAGGTTTTCTGAGTTTGGCAGGGCTCATGGGTTTGTAGATTGAGGGGAAGGGAGGGTTGTTGGATGTTGGGAATGTGGCTTTTTGGAAAAGCAGTAGTAAAATCAGCAGTAGGTTCTAGCAAATATGGAAGATGGATCATGGAATGTTGCATGACATGAAGGTTGTTGAGGTTTGTGCAGGGGCAGTTAATGGTATTTGTTTGCTTGAAAAAAGCTGGTGAAACGTGAGAGTGAAGATGCAAGGCTGGGATTGGGGATTGACTTGGTAAAATACCATTTCCTGAAGGTGAGACATGGAAAGACTTTAGTGCTTGATATTTGGGGCATTTTCAAGTAATGCAGGTTAGGCTCATCATCATGGAATGCCTTGGAAATGGGAATCTCAGGGTTTATAGGATGCTGAAAGGTGGTTACAGATTTGTGGAGTTACAGAGAAAGAAACTTTCTGCTCTGATAAAAGGGACATGTACCCAGCTTTTCCCAATTTTATTAAATGGTGGGTGTCCTTATACTTCCATTTCAGTTCTTCTCCATTTTCTCTTTACAGAACTAATTTTCTCTTTTTGTCTTTCCTTATGTCCTCTGAGGAATAAGAGAAGGGAAGACAGGAGAAGCAAATGGGTGACATTGTGGTGGTGTGATTAATTTCGTGTCACATTTCTGAAGAGGCAGGGATTTATTTCTGGGTTACCAGACCTGTCACCTCCACCGTTCCTCCATTATGGAATTGCTTACATTAAGACACCTGTTTTAGAAACTCTGTGCATGAGATTGATGCCATCTTAGATCTTATTGTCCCATAAAGGTCTTGAGAGAAAAAAAAACCCTAAGATTTTAAGATCAGGAAGGACTGCCTTGACTTAGTCTGGCTACAAACATGTATTGCAAGACAGCTCCTGGATAATTTTTCTAAGCTTGGATATCTCCTTCCAGGGGCTTCCAAGAGCTGACTTCCCTGGAATTTACAGAATGTAATTGGAGAAAGGGAGTTCTCCTTTGAACCTGAAAAAACTGCTTGGAAGAGGAGGCTGCAGCTTTTTGACACTGCTGAATGTAGAGTGTTTTTCCAAAACCAAGCTGGTTTTTGGCCCCTTTTGCCATCAAGGTGCCAAACTTATATATTGGTAGGAAAGATTGATGAGAAGAGGGATTGTTTACGTGGTCATAGGATCAGTGGTTCATGGATATTTTGTGGTCAGGAGTCCAGTAGGAATGCAGCAACATGAGTCTGGCACAGGTCTTACCTGCTCCTGTGTTCACACTGTTCTGGGCAAGTGATTTTATTACCCATTTCGTGCTGCTGCTTTGGGAGGCTGAGGAGCAGAAGGGAGGCTTGGAGTTATTTGTGGTCTTGGTACCACCACAGACTCGTATCTGGAAGGTTACAACTTCAATAATTTTAATTTTCCACAGAGATTATTTCTGAGATTTAGGTTATGTCCTCCTTACTGAGTTCTATTTTTTAATTAATATTACCATTTACAGGGAGGTGTTTTCTAAAGCAGGCTGTCCAGCTCCTGTCCATGTAATGGCTGCATCATACTATGGCAATTTATTTCATGTGAGTGGTGAATAAAATGTGTGGTAGGTGGAAAACAATTTTGAGTCAAGGCAAGAGTCTGGCTGCAGGTTTCCCATTGGATAATCTTGAGTGTTAACAGCAGACCTAGAAAATTGAAGTTACTCACTCTGTTTTTGCAGAGAACTAGGCTGTGCCCTTGCACCTTCTGGAACAACCAAAGGCTAAATTAGTCTTCTTTTAATTAAGCCAAGTGCAGGGAGAATCCAGCCTGCTAACACAGAATTACGTGCCAGCACTTGCTTTCCCTGGGTGGGAAAGGTATTCTTGTGGTGGGAAGAAGTGGCCCCAAATCCTCCTGTGTGTCCAGGGAGCCAAAAAGGTGCCTCTCCCTCTTGTTACCAAAGCCTTTGGAGAAGGCATTTTCTCAGAGCATATTTGCACATGTGCATGT
The DNA here is from genome assembly GCA_013398075.1 of Notiomystis cincta. Classification (NCBI taxonomy): domain Eukaryota; kingdom Metazoa; phylum Chordata; class Aves; order Passeriformes; family Notiomystidae; genus Notiomystis; species Notiomystis cincta. The sequence continues at coordinate 31,643 of VZRX01021035.1, read as the reverse complement.
GAGTTGTCAGAAGTCTTTATTTTTAGTGTTCAGAAAATGGATGAGCGTGGACGCGCACAACAAATTAATTTCCAGTCTAGAAAAGCAAGAGCTCCTGCAGTGTTCCTTCTCTTGCAGCCTTTGTCACAGGTTTCTCTATCTGTTACCAGAGTGCTGTTGAATTCCCGCCTTTCTTCCACACTTGGTTGTACTCCAGAAGGAAAAAGAGGGCATTTTGCTCACTCTGCAGCATCTAGATTAATTTCAACTGAGTTTACAAATTAAGTTACAAGTTTTGGCACAATGGCTTTGCTGAGGGCTTGTAAGGTGTGAAGGAGAGTGCTGGCTGCTGGAATTTAATAGCTGTTTTTTTCCATTTGATTCTTGGAATGGTGGTAGCTAGTTTCATCTTGTGTTAATAATGATAAATTTTTAGAGAATTATGTCAGAACTTCACTTGCTGGCAGGGGTTTGCACCGGGTGTCTCTTGCTGAGCCTGCTGGATGTTGGCTGAGTGATGGAGATGGTTTGTGGTGCATTGCCTGCTCCATGGAACAGCTGATCACAGGGGTTTCCTGAAGAAATAGTTACAGGCAGTGTCCTCTGGTGTATCCTTTGGCTCTGGTAACTGTTCCTGCCTCTAGGAGTTGCAGATCAATTAAAACTCTATAGCTTTTACAGATGATTGGTACAGGTCAGTTTGCTGAGTTCTGCCTATATCCCTCTCTGTACATGAGCCATAGGAGTCAAATCAGCTGAACGATTGTCCTGGCAGTACTCTGTGCCTGCTAATTAATGAGGAAAACAACTGTGTCACTTAGCAGCAATTAGGGAGGTAGAACTTTCCAGAGGGTGCTGCCAGTGGAACCTGAGGTCAGCTGTGAAGAGCCTGTAGTGCTGCTGAAACATTTTCCTTTATGAGCCTCCAGGAAGAGTTCCCTGGTGTTGCTGAGGCCTCAGAACCTGTAGTTTAGGTAACTGGAATACTGTCCAAAGCTCCAGCAGTAGGAGATTTAGTTTTGTTACTGCTCTTGGAAGAAAAAGAACTGCTTCCTGTTGAAGTCTTGCTTTGGCTTTAGGGCTGACCTAAAGGGATATTCCTCCAAAGAAAATCCCCCCGCCTTTCCTGCACTCCCTGCTCAGCCTGAACTGTCAGTTTGGGGGAGAAGTGCAAGCAAAAGAGTTGCTTTCTGTTTGGTGTGTGTGTGTACAGACAGGTTAGTTTGGCAGTGCCTGGTTATCCTGCAGCCATCTCTCTGGGATTGTGTCAGGAGTCCGTGGCACTGGCAGTGAGGATATCTGCTGGGTTTCTGGGAGCCTGGGAGTGGTGGCAGGGGAAGCTGCAGGCATGGGAAAGAGGCAGAGCCTGTGCTCAGGTGCCGGGGCTTGGGTGTCTTGCTGATGTTGCTGCCCCCTGCAGCTACATGGCCTCATCCTAGGTCAGCTTTGGGGTCTTTCCCTTTGTTCCATGTGCTGTTGACTAGCCTAGCTCTGAAAACAGCAGTGTTCATGATGCTGGGAAGTTGTCTGTTCTGCACAGAATGCCTCAGGAGATGGAGTGAGCAGCATTCCCATCACTGTGGCTGGAGGTGCTCCCAGTGTTCCGGCCTGGTCCATGTGCTGCTGCCAACACTGATGTTTGGCAAAGAACACGTGTCCAACCAGGCCCAGATGCTGGAGACCCATAGAGGGTTTGTGTGAGCTCTGCTAAAACTGAGCTGTTACAGATCTGAACAAAAAGGAAGACAAAGCATGACAGACCTTCTGCCAGGAGAGCGTGTGGCCCCAGAGCCACAGCCAGGGCATCCTGGAGGGTGACAGACATGTTAGATGCTGCTTTCCCAGTTGGGAAAGTGGGACAGTGAAGTTTTCCCCAAGACTGTGAAGAATATCATAAAACATGGAGTTACAGTGAAACCATTCCTGTGGCTTCCATATAGATTGTGACTCTCAATACAGAGGATGACTTCTTCATTGGCAGGAATAGTGAGGAATTCAGAGAGGAATCAGTGAAGATGATGAAAGAAGAGCCAATCTAAATTTAGGATGTTTCTAGTGCAGAATTACTCCAAGATGTTTCTTGCAGTATAACTAAACCTGTCAACTGCTTTCCCTACAGACTGGCCATGTCTTGTTTTGAATTAATCACAGCAGTTTTTGTTTCTTTTTTAAGGGAATGTCGAGGTCATTACGTATCATGTTTTGTTATTTCTTCACAGTCAGACACAACCAGCTATTTAAAAGAAATCTGAAAAATAATTTTGGTGGAAAATGCAGTTAAAGTAGACTATGCTGTTCCAAAACAATACCCAGAGAAAAGTTTTATTTCAAACCTAAGGGTTTTGGTTATTTATGTCAAAATTTAAAATCTACTTTTCTACTGATGTTGTCCCTTTAGTAGGTAAATGATCTTCAGGAAGGGATGTAAAATGACAGTTTTGTTAATCCAGGCTTGTTTCTATTTTAGCTACAAAATCATAGAAAAATATAGGTTGCAAGGGACTTCTGGAGGTCATTTGTTCCATACTTGTATTGCTGAAGTTTCATCATCATAAGAACACAGAAATCAGGTTTCTTTTGTGAGATAGAGCATATTTAAAAAAAAAAAAAGTTGATTACTATTATTTCTTTTAAAAGCAAGCTGGATGTTGATTGATGTTGACTGCCAGCAGGCTGTACTGTAATATTTAGGCATGTCTTGATTTTTTAATTTCAGTGGTGTTTCTCCAGTATTATATATTCTCCAAACTCTGAAGGAGCAAGTGCTCTTCCCTGGGAGGATTACAGGGCTCTGTGAGCTATGTGAAGGAAATCATGAACGGTTTTATCTGATAATTGTAATTCTTTCTCACCTAAGAAATCACATTTTACACTCATGATTTTAGAGGCTGGGTTTTAGCTTTCTTCTATGAAAAGGAGTTTGCAGTTGTAGATAAAAGAAAGGGAATAACCTTTCGATTCCAGCCTCTGCACTGTAATTCTGCTCTTCTCCACTGACAGAGCTTTTCTTCTCTCACAACAAACCCTCTGCTGTCTCAGCCTGTTTACAGTCTTAGGCTGGCACAAGCACCACTGTAATGAGCTTACATGGGGAAAGTAGAAGTGAGAGGAAAGTCTCTAGACCTGTTTGGCCAATCTGTCCACCTCGCTTTCTCCTGGAGAGGAAGGTGAGCTTGTCTGGAATTCATAAAGCTCCGGAAATGTTTTCTTGGCTCTTTGAGTTGGGCTTGCTGCACTTCAGGGCCTGTCTTACTCCTTTGGGACTGCTTTGTTCAGGTGGGTCGTTGGGAATAACCAGATGTATGTGGTGTTGAACCAGGTTTCCTGGGTTCACTCCACCCCCTCTGGATGAACTTGGATCTTCCTGGCACTCTACTGCTCATACTGAGTGCAAGTCTTGTTGTTAGCAGCAATCCACAGGGAAGCCAGTGTCAAGCAGTGCTGGTGTTCTTGGGTACATTATTTATACTCCAAACCTTACCCACAAAGGTCATCACTTGGATAGCACTTGTGAGTTCCTTGGGACACCAGTCTTCTGGGAAGCTCTTGGCTTTCAGCTCACTGGGAGCCTGTATAAATGCTGCATCATACTGGGGCAACTTCGTAGGTTTTAAGTTCTGAGTGAGTAAGTGCTTGAGAGAAGTTCTGTGCCAAGAACATTTCCATTTAAAAGGAGGAAAAAATCATTCCAGTGTCTCAGTTATTCTGGACTAAAAAAAAAAAAAGCCAGGCAAATTTTACTAGAGGCAAAGTAGGTGTGATTCTCAGAAACTAATCTGCATGGATTTCTTAGCTGTGTTTTGTTGCTACTTGCTCTAAGTGCACACATCTGGAAGGACAGAGGGTGTAGGAAATTCCTGTACTAATTGGAGTAGGTGCTAGAAGTACGGATACCTCACAAAATATCAAATTCTCTATGAGGCATGGTTGCCCTTAGAATCAGAGTGCACTGTAAGGATGATAACATCCCTTTTTAAAAATGAGGGGGTTTATGACTGGTTTAGATGAAAATGTTTTAAAAATCAGATTCAAAGAGAACATTGAGAGGCTTTTTACCCTTTTATTGAACTTCAGGCACAAAATGTCTAAGCTTTCCAAACTGTTCAGACAACAGGCTACTTTTAAGAACTGATCTTTTTTAATTAGTAGGCCTTCCAATTTAAAAATTCCTATATGGTGGCAGCACAATTGTTCTTCTCTGGACTGGGGCTCTAGGCACTCCTGTGGAGTCTCTCTTGTCAGGAGAATTTGGCTCTGTTCTTGTGCAGGATGAGCAGGGTTCCTCCTGATAAGGCTGCTGGGTAAGATATCAGCTAATTATCAGTTTGCTAATACTCCAGCAGCAGTTTTGAGGACAGGCCTGTGTGGGAAAAGCCAACAGTGAAACTTGGCACGGTGCTGCTTTGCTGTAGCTCTCCTGTGAGCCCCTTTGGGTGATATCTGTCCAAAGGGGGTCACCACAAGTGCTGAATGAGAAGCCCTGCTCTGTGTCCTTGCACAGGCAGGCCTTGGCAGTGAACAGCGTGTCAGACTGTGGTTGGGAGCTTTGTCTTCCTCTCTCTGTGACCTCTGGTACATTGCCTAAAAGCTCATGGTCGTCTCCTAGTTAAACACTGCTCTACCAGGGAAATTAAAATCTTAATGTTGTTTTTGGCCATGCTCAAGGCTACCCTGGATCCTGATCTCACCACATCTACTTTGATTAGATGATGTTGAGCAGACTCTCCCAATATAAATTATTCTGTGATTCTGTCATGAATGCAGGAATTAATAAATGCCAACATTCTGTTTGGATTCTGCAGAAATAGAACTCATCTTTTATAACAAGCTCAGGGCACTTCTCTAGGTGCAATTGCTGCTCATACTGTAGATTTTTCTGCCTTAAAACTGCAGGCTCAACCGACGCTTGCATGTCAACACCTGTCCCCATTATCTGTCCTTATTTGTGTCATTCCCTTCTGCCAAAGAGCTTGGATCCACTGCAAAATAATCTCCCTCCAGGGGCACTGAAGGCAAAATTTACACAAATTCCTTGGCAGTTTTGAGCAGAGTGAGTGAGCAGCTTTCAGGCAGGGTAAGTTTGTGTATATCTGTAACTCTGTTTGCTTTAAAATTCAGTTATCTGTGCAGACTCTCTCCCCTTCCTGTGTAAGGAACAGTAGACAATAATACCTACCCTCGTAAATAGACATTGTGTGCCATTCTTAGAAGCTGCAGTTGATGATTTCCTGAAAAAGCCCTTCTCTGAGCAGCCTGTTACAATGTGCTGCTTGAGCTAGGCTAGAGCTACGTGACAAAAAATAGCCACTGTGAAATTTGATCTATCTTTAGATGATGTGATTGATTTTTTTTTCTTTTTTTTCCTTTTTTTTCCCCTTTTTATATGCTGAAACTGATCTTGCTAAGCTGGGTGAGGGGAGCAGTCACATGTGCTTTATTGATACTGGTGCTTGAAAATTAAAATTGCTAAGTCATCTGAGACATGTATAAGTTCAGTTAATTCCTTCACAAGGAGTATTGGGCAGAGGAAATGGGCCAGTGCATCTCCTGCCAGAAGCACATGGAGTGAGGAGAAACAAAAACACAGTGATTGAACTTCAAAATCTAATAAATTTCACTCTACTAAACTGTTCTAGTAAACTTGCATGCTCTAGTAATGCCTGGGGACATCTAATTTCTTTGTGTATGAGTCATGCCACATAAATGCTTTGAGGTCTTAGATGATTGCTGCCTCATCTTCTGAAATTGTATTTTGTGAGAGGACTAGCATTTTGTCCAGGAATAGGCTTACTGTATTTTTAGGAATACTTCCTATTCTTCCATTATCTGGGCACGACTGAAGTGCCCCTTCCTCCTTTTACTGGTCTAAGACCTCAGTCACCCTTCCACTGCAGACTTTGGGATAGTGCTGTGCCCTGTTTAACCTTGGGACTGGATTACTGCAACTGTCTACCTTAAGCTGCCACCAACATCATTTGTGTGTCAGTAGGTCAAAAAATAACCCAGTGCTGAACTCTGGCCCACCTCAGGAGGCTTTGTCTGTGTCAGGGAGCCCTTGCATGCACTTCTGCCTCTGCATGCAGGACCAGCTGCTGCTCACGTTGTGTGACACAGTGAAGGACATCAGACCTGTGTCCCCCACATCCTCCACCATCCTCACAGCCAGTGGTTCTTTGTGAGTCCTCACAGGAGCTGAAGTGCTACAGACCTCAAATAAACAACAGGACTCTGCCTGTAGAGCAGGATTTTGCTTCTAGAGTTTTCCTCTGGTGTGACATGTCCTAATAGCTTAAGCTAACTGCTCCAAGCAGATTTCTAGGTCTTTCTCATTAATGTGTGATTAATGGGGCTGTTACTTCCTTCTGCAGTCTGGCAGTTGCCCATTTTCTGTGAAGGGATAAGATTGGCATAGCAAATAAGTATATTAATTTAGACAATAGTGTTGCCCACTGTTTGAGCACATACACAGGGCTGTATAGCCCTGCCACGTGCTGCTGCACACCCAACAATGCTCTTCTCTGCTCCAATACAGCTCCCTTTCTTGTAAGTTATTTTTGAAAGCTGACAAGGGGATTCTTGTATTTAAACATCTAAAAACATTTTAACTTCTCGTTGTTACAGATTTGAGAGATGTAAAGGCACCACATTTATCTTAGGTACGACAATATTGATAATGAAACTGTAGTAAGCTACTGCTGTCTTAAATATTCAGATCTGGATGATAAAATATTCAGGCATTTACAATAAAAATACAGTGTTTGTCTCTGACATACAGTAACTTTCTTTTGAGTTATTTTGACCAGTCTCAATACTGATAAAACTTACCAGAAGCTTTGCAAAAATCACGTTGTAAGGAGGAAGGATTTGAGGTACTTTGGGCAAGCAAAGGAATATCTTCAGACTCTTGCAGCAGTTCTTTCATATTGGAATAAAGCATCATAATCCAACACAGATGCTGCTGTCTTTTGGACAGTCAGATTTAACATTTTGCCTGTAGGAAGTTGAGACTAAAGCCAGTTCCCATCCCAGCAGAATTGATTTGGTTACATTGGACGGCCCAAGACTTGTGATGGGGGTGAGATTGCAGCCTGTGGCTGTTGCTTTCACTCTGGAGTCAAAAGGAGGGGAGATACAGAGCACATGGCATTCTTTCCTTTTGGAAAGTTACCTCTGCAAGCAGCAGTTGGAAACAAGGTGCTGAAAGTTGTGAGGTCGTGGGGTTTGTTCACCCGGGGCCAGTCCTGTGTGAGGGAGAGCCGGGAAAGGCTTTCAGGCTCTGACAAGTCATCCCAGGCCTGTGGCTGGGCAGGCTCCAGCCTCTCCATTGCAGCAGCTTTTAATGATTAACTTAAATACTTTGGAAGTACCTTGAGAATTTAACCTCTGGTTTATATTCTGTCTGCAGGTGGAGGAATCTGAGGCCTTTCTCCTCTGTCAGTGTTGCAGACCAGGTCGCCTCTGATTTCACGTCTCATTTCCGCCTGCCAAGCTGTCTGATATGTCGGGACCCGTGCCGAGCAGGGCCAGAGTTTACACGGATGTGAACACACACAGACCCCGGGAGTACTGGGACTATGAGTCGCATGTTGTTGAGTGGGGGTAAGTCTGGGCTGCTCCTGGATGGCCCTGCACCGGGATCAATCCCTGTGGATCCTGCACAGTGCTCCTTGGGGAGTTCAGGCGCCTGTGCTGCATGCATGCTTCTTGGCAGATGGCAAGTGAAAGGATCACAGTTCTCTACAGAAAAATATTTCTTCTCAAACTTTTAAATTCCCAGTTGTGGAGGAACATTTATAGCAGCTTCCTTAAAACTTTGAAGAATTTTTGCCAGGTAGTTAGGAAACATTCCCTTTCAGAGGGAAGAAAATCTTTTTCTGAAACAATCCAAACAGTCCTGAGTGCAGGGCTGAAAAGAAATGAAAAGACTTTCAAACTAAAGTTGCTGCTGACTTGGATGAGTGAAGACACTCCACAGACTTAAATAGGTACATGGTATTTTTATGACTTGTTGCTCAGCTCTCTGTGAGTGCCTGGAAAAGACATGGCTGCTTCTCTTTGAAGGAAGGAGGTGTCTAAATTGAGCTCATGACTAAAGCGTCCCAGAATCAGACAGGAGTGGTGGCAGCTTCATAACTCTGCGTTCCTACTGGGGTATGAAGGGCCCAGACAGAGTTCTGCCCTCAGCTGTGCAGTTCCCAGTTGCTGGAATGTACACAGTCATCTGAGCAGAAGTGCTGCTTTGTGCCCAGACTGTTTTTAAACAGCCTTGCACTTAGATTTCTGTTCTTACTGCCTTGGTTGAATTTTACCAGCATTATAGGAGGAAAAATGGAGCTTTCAAATATAGAGAAGGGAAAGTGGAAGTTTGCTAATGCTGAAATACATAGTTGGGCTTTCAGTCCATAGTTTTGGCTTGAATCTCTCTTGGGCAAATAGAAGCTCCCTGTTTCTCTCCTAATTCTTAAATCGTCCCATTCAGGAGAGGTAAGGCACTAGTTAATCCCCTTTGTCTGGGAGGTGAGGCAGTGATTGAGTGTTAAGGAGTAGTTTATAAATTGTGATGAAAATGTCTGAGCCCTTTGGAACTGTAACCTTTTCTCTCCACAGAAATCAAGATGACTACCAGCTAGTTCGAAAATTAGGCCGAGGCAAATACAGTGAAGTATTTGAAGCCATCAACATTACAAATAATGAAAAAGTAGTTGTTAAAATTCTCAAGGTGAGCTGGGGATTGGGCAGAAGATAAAATCTGTCTTGAGGTGATCAGGAGGCCAGAAAGGGCTTTTTGATGTTCTAAAACTGAAATCCTTAAAGCCTGGCTTTGGAGTGTCACTCAGTGAAACAGGCCATCGTTTTGAGCCTCCTGATAAAAGCCCTGCACTTGGTTATTAAGTCAGATCTCTGTCTGTAAGGAATTAGACTCTGTCTTAAAGAAGCCCTGATGTGCAACACCTTTTTACTTGGAGCTAAGCAACACTTCAGCAGCTGACTCCAAAATTCTCAGCTTCTCTTAAGTGCCAGTGTCCTGGCAGGCTGCCATGGCTGTGGCCTTCATTTAATGACCCTCCAATAGGCCATGAACTTCTCATAGTTAAACATTTGCCACATGCCAGTTAAGAAGTCTTGGAGTATCACAGAACTGTTCGTGTTGGAAAAGCACTCAAAGATCATCAGGTCCATCCAACACCCCAGCATTCATGTCCCCAGGTGCCACATCTACATCTTTTAAGTCTGTTCAAGAATGGTGTCCTCACCACTGGAGCAGCCTGTTCCAGGGTTTGACAACTCTTTCTGTGAAGAAATATTTCCCTGATACCTGTACCTCCCCTGGCATGACTTGAGGCCATTTCCTCTTGGCCTATCAGATCATGTTCAGAGAGCTTTTTAAAAAAATGCCATCTTTCTGCTTCTCCTTCACTTGGAATTATTGTCTGTAACTGTCAGGGTTGTATGGTTAGAGAGGAGAGAGCAGATATTTGAGCCCTTACTGGTGTGATGCATACTCAGATTAAATTGCAAAGGTTCTGATATATTTTGCTGATCTGCAGTCATCTGGGTGTTGAGCTGTTAGCCTCACTTCACTGCAGGGCTTTATCTTACACTTTGGGTTTTTATTCTTCAGCCTGTTAAAAAGAAGAAAATCAAGCGTGAAATCAAGATCTTAGAGAACTTGCGAGGCGGTCCCAATATAATCACCCTTGCAGATATAGTGAAAGATCCTGTGGTGAGTAAGGGAGGAACTGGGGGGTACACTGGGGCTGTGGGTGAAGTTGCTCTGTTTGATTTCAGCTCTGACCTGGCTTTTTGTTTTCCCCCGCTCTTAAATCCTGCTTTTGAATTGACTAATCAGATCAGCTCTTAATCTGATAAACTTCTTTTAGAGGGCCCTTCCCCCACAGGTCCCTCCAGCCCCTCACTCTGTGAGGAAGAGATACCAGTGAGCTGAGACAAGTTAATTCTTTCTGCAAACAGTGCTGCCGGGGGCTGTGGGCTTTGGTTCTGCCCTCTCTCTCTGAGGGGAATCATAAATACGTCCAAGGGTTTTGTGCAGTTTTAGGAGAAAAAATTATTTAGTTCATTATCGTAAATGGAAACATAACCTAAGGTGGCTGAATGCTTTTTTTCTGTTTCAGTCTCGAACACCTGCTCTGGTTTTTGAACATGTAAACAACACAGACTTTAAGGTACAGTGTGGAGGGTGACTTCTCTTTTTTTTTTTTTTTTTTTTCTGTTTGGAAACCACTCATACTGTCTTTCTGGGGAAAGGAAAGTACATTTCCTTCCAGCATAGGAAATATTTTTAAAGGTAAATGCAATTAAGTTTGTAATTAACCCATCAGTACCATTTTGCCACGAAAGTTGCAAGATGAGAATGCAGATTGCAGGAGGTATTTAACCTTGGGAGCAAATGAATCTGTTATCTTGTGGCCCATCAGTGCATGTCCTTTTGAGGCATTTGGCTTTTATATGTAGAACTATTTGTTGGAATCACTTTAAATGTGGACAGCTGTTTCTGTGGCCTTCCATACTCCTGGGAATAGGGATTTAAATGTTTCTTTGTCCCCTCATACTGACCTGCCTCAGAAGAAGAAAGGCTGTGCCATCCATCATGCTTGTGCTGGGTGGGTACAACCAGAGGGGGATTGTGACAGGAACCAGGATGTGCTCTCTGAGCAGAGCTGGAAGTAAACTATGTATGGGACTTGTAAAGGGAGAGGAGCAGACTAATCAGAGTCAGATGTAGGATCAGAATAACTTGGGAAACTTGGACTCTACCTTCAGATGGGTTTGGAGAATGACAGCAGCCCACAAAAGGGCTGGATGTTCTGGATTGGCAGGGATGTGATGTTTTTTTTGGATGGTGAGCACTGACATGATGTGTTTGTGTCCCACAGCAATTATACCAGACATTAACAGATTATGATATTCGATTCTACATGTATGAGATTTTGAAGGTAAGTTGGTGTTTTGCTGTTTTGTTGGTTTATTTCTAGTATTTGCTCTCAGCTAATCCTGTAGAGATGGTTCTCATGTCACTGATGATAGTGACATCATATCACTAAGGGAAGGAAAGAGAGAGCCTGAAAGAATTCAGCAGAAAAATATCAAGTCAGTATCTCTTTTTCAGCTTTGTTTCTGCAACAAATTCTAGTCTTTTCTTATTTGTTTTCTTTTGTGGCTAACAGAGCCTTTTGGTACATTGAGATACCTTAAAATCCTAAATCAGGAGTACGTGTAGCCTCTGAAAACAGAAAACTCTGAGCTATTACTGGCTGGGTTTGTGCTCTAGTTTAGTGTGAGTCAAATGTCTTCATCCATTTTTCTGAACTAAATAAATTCTCCTTAGGAGTATGGAGAAGAGGGGCTTGTGTGATCATCAGTGTCTAGTAACTGTGCTCTTAGAGACTCTGAAATTCCAATTTTTATGAGCACACACATGAAATGAAGTCAAGACATTTGTGTTGCTGTGACCTCCCTTTGAGAGGGGGCTCTAGAAATGTTTCCTGTGATCAGTGAATCTAGTCCAGGATCTAACACTGGACAGTTCTCATCAAGTTAGACTTGATACCTGTGGAAATACTTCTGAATATGGTTGAACTTGAGACGTTCTTGTGACTCCAGCATCTGTTTCCTTTCACCTGCAGGCTCTAGATTACTGCCATAGCATGGGAATCATGCACAGAGATGTCAAACCTCACAATGTCATGATTGACCATGAGCACAGAAAGGTAGTGTGGGGTGGCTGGGGGGCAGGGAGGGGTCTTGCTTTTCTCTTGGCAAACTGGGATCCCTTTGGGGTACTCCCATGTAGTGGTACTAGCAGACCTCTTTGAGGGGGAGCCTGCTCTCATAGTGTGGACAAATGTAAAATGAGAATGATGTGCTGCTTTTTGAGGCTTTACTTGGTCACGTGTAACCCGAGGGCAGGGCTGTAAGGAGAGGTATTTTGTTTAACCTGCTTGGTGATACGGGTTTGGGGAGAATATGTAACCAGACACTCTGATCAAATGAATTGAAAATGAGAGACTTACAAATTAACTTCAGACTAGGTTCAGCACTGTCATTCAGCCAATGGAAAGCTGGAGCATCCCTTGAGCCTTTTTTCTTTGTTTTCTACCATTTCTAGCTTAGACTAATAGACTGGGGTCTGGCTGAATTCTACCACCCCGGCCAAGAGTACAATGTCAGAGTGGCTTCCAGATATTTCAAAGGACCTGAACTTCTTGTAGATTATCAGGTAAGAATTACCAGGACTTCTTGCTGGCTTTTATATGGAAAGTCAGTGCCATTCCAAGGTAATAAACCCAAAATTCAGGTGTCTAGAGAGCTGAAGCTAGAAACAGTCTGTTCCAAAATGTATGGCAGAAAGCAGTGGCCATAAAGCCACTGAATGAAAGAAACTAATGAGTAGTCTCAGGACCTGAGGAAGAGCTGCAGAACTATCATTATGGATCTTGGAATACAAATGTTGAATATTTTTTTAGCAAGGCTGTGTTTGCAGTAAGGTACAGGAATGAAACAAAGCCCCTGTGGGAACAGCAAGTACTGCATGAACTTCTAAATTAAGCTATAAAAGCATCCCCTTATCTGATGGCAGTTTGCATTATGGAAATCACAGTGTTCCTGGTGACTTTCAGACTGTGCTGGTTCTGGAAAAAGGCACATCCTCACCTGCCCATGGACCCTGGGGAGTCCACACCTTTTGTTGCTTGTTGCAGTGCTTCCTTTCCCAGCACACGTTTCTCAGTGATTTATAACATTGGAGTCTGCAGTGAAAATAGAAGAAATCTCTGATCTTTAATAATCTGGCAGACAGGGATGGAACTAGGATACCTGCTGTCCTGCTAATTGCTCTATCCCAGTTTGAGTAACTGGAACACTGAGCTGAACAGTGGTTTAGGGATGAAAATACACGGAGATAGTTCAATTTGTTTCCACCATAACATGGCCGTGTTCATATCACTGGAGGGGGGGGAACCCTGTTCATTTTGGAGGTCTGTTCTACTTAATTCATTAGAAATTGAATTGTCCTTCTGGTTTTGTACAGATGTATGATTACAGTCTGGATATGTGGAGCTTGGGTTGCATGTTGGCTAGTATGATATTCCGAAAGGAGCCATTTTTCCATGGCCATGACAACTATGATCAGGTGAGAGCTGGTCATGTACAATGTCTATTCTCTTAGCACCATGAAGGTTTCCTGCTTAGGCTTCTATTGAGTCATCCAGAGAATTTTTAAGCCTTTCTCTAATGGCTTCCTTGCTCAGTTTGAAGCCACATTCCTTTTCTCAAGTGTGCAAGATTATGTAACCAATTAAATAGAAATGGATTTATAGAGCTTTGTACTTAGGATCTCCTCAGTAGGTGTCTGGGAGAAGCTGTAGAAATAGTTATATTAAGTCTGGTGTGTTTTAGTACATAGTTTGACTATTCCTGAGGTTATGTGGAAAGCCCCTGCCACTCTTCACTCTCCCCCCACTCTCTATAGAAACTGTGAATTTGGTACAGGTTTATACAGATTCTGAAATCTATGATGTGTTGCCTTTAGGCCAAACTTTTTATATTTAACCTTTATCACATGCTTGGCATGTGACTGCCATGCAAATACTCTGGAACAGGGACCTTCTATTCTCAAACCTTTACTCTGGAGCTCTCTGGGGTGGTGCTTCACCTTTCATATGCAAGATCCAGAGTTTCTGCTTTTTTGACCAGTTATTCTTCCCTTCCCCTCTGTTGGTTTTGAATATTTTAGTGCTACTAAGGGAGGTAGTGTTCCATGGTCTCACATTTTAGAGATTTTAGGGTCTGTGGCTCCCTCCTGGCTGCCTTGGGGTACTGAGCTCTGGTTGTGAATGGAGGCATGTACCTGATGCCTGGCTGGGACTGTATGGCTGGGGAAGCCAGAGCCACAGGCTGACCCTGTGGCTTCTGATTCACACTGCTGGGACCAGGTTCAAGCTCCCAAGGGAATGTGCTGCTATATCTTCATGCAGGCTCTGGTATTATCATACCTTCACAGCAGTGACTTGTTTTTGTGTTTGTTCCCAGCTGGTGAGGATAGCCAAGGTGCTGGGGACAGAAGATCTGTATGACTACATTGACAAATACAACATTGAGCTGGATCCACGTTTCAATGACATCTTGGGCAGGTGAGCCAAAGCCTGGAGTCTCTTTGGTAGACCCAGACAGTTACAGCTTTGTCAACAGACCTTGAAATGAACAAAAATTTGTGGGAGAAATCAGAGCCAGGATTCTGGAGAACTGTCATCCTGTGCCTTTGGTCCCTTTTGCCAGTGCTTCCCATAGTCCTTTATATGGAAATGGACCTGAGGAAAGATTTTTAAATGTCATCCAGGCAATAAAGGAACTACTGGAGCAGAAAGCATGAAGGGCAAATGCTCTCTTCAGACTGGTGGGAAAAAAAAAAAGAAACAAAATTATGTTTCTCAGCATTAGAGTGCAGAAAGTCAGGTGCTGCTAAAGATGGCATTTATATGTTTTTTCCCCTCATGGTGGGATTAAAATTAAAGGAACTCGTGTTGTGTGCATAAAAGATGAACAGAGCTTGCAGTTTTAGACCTGTAATCTATTCTGAGCATTGGTTCTGCTGCTGTCTGGGGTCGTAGCAGGGCTGTGCAGGGGCTGTGGTGGCTGAGGTGGCTGTGCTGGGGCTGTGACAGCTGTGCCACCACGTGGAGACACAGTGACACTGCTTCGTGTGCTGGAATGTCTCAGTCCCGTGGCTGCTTCACAGATCAGCAGCCTCCCTCAGGGCTGGACATGAGTTTTGGCATCACTGTCCCCTGGCTGGCCTGACTTGGGTCTGTTTTCCTGCAGACACTCCCGTAAGCGATGGGAGCGCTTTGTCCACAGTGAGAACCAACACCTGGTGAGTCCAGAAGCTCTGGATTTCTTAGACAAGCTGTTGCGATATGATCACCAGTCCCGACTCACAGCAAGAGAAGCCATGGAACACCCCTACTTCTGTAAGTATCAGCTGCTGTCCTGGGAGTCCTGCCTGCCCCTGGGAAATCTCTGTTCCCGTGGGTTGTGCAGGTGGGAACTGAGAATGGCAACAGTGATAAGCCTGGTCTCTGCAAATAACTGTGCTGGAGCTGAGGCTGCTGGTCTCTGTGTGCCACCTCCACCAGCCAAGGAATCAGTGTTGGGTGCCCATGTCAGGCCCATGAATCAGCAGGGAATATCGAGGGCTTTCTGCAGGTGTGCATGGATTCCTGTGTTTGGATAAACCCAGAGAATTCTGGGTTTTGTTGATAAACAGGTGCTTTAACTCCTGTTGATAAATTGCTTAGCTCCTGCTATGTTCAGGTCTTGATTTTGCAAGCAAAAATGTAACTTTCACTAGTAACTGGTTTTAAATGGTAGCTGTTTTTCACAGACATTGATACTTAGGGGTTTGAAGCATCAGCAACAATGCATAATGTCATTATTGCTCAGGTGGTTTGGTTTGGGTTTTTTTTGGCTGGTGCTGCTGCAGCAGAGACTCATGTAATTAACAAACTGTTGGTCTGTGTTACACCTGTTGGAAAAATCCCAGGGAAATGTTTTGCAGCTATGAGCATTAGTGGAGCCAAAAGCTTGGAATGTGAGAGTTGGACACACGGTTCGTTAACTTGTGTCCACAAAAAGATACAGGTTGTGCTGAGCTCAGCATGAGGGAAGGCAAAGTTTGGAATTCCCAAAGGCCTGGGAGGCTGGAAGGGGTCATCCCTGTTCAGGTGAGAACCTTATTTACATGCAGCTGAAAATGAAGAGTTAGTAAATTGTGACAATCTCATGGAAGATCAGTTCTAGTGACACTCCTGAAAGCTCACAGAGATGTAAGATGTGTATAGAGACATGACACATGATTGTAATTAGTGATAATCTTTCTGCTTGCTACACCCATATTCTGGGTTTGGCTTTCTGCAGTTACACAGTTGCTTAACACAGAAAGATCAACTTTGCCATAACACCTCCAGCTTTTCGTGTCAGACAGTCCTGCTGAACTCCAAATCACATAATTTAGCTGACTTTCCCCAACACCACATGACCTTGGTACCTTCTTGAGTGCTTCCCACTGGAGTTAGTGGAAATGTCTGTGTTTCAGTACACATGATGGTTGATGTTATTTGACACAGGCAGAGTGCCAGGACTGGCTGAGCAGAGAAGCCACAGGCAGTCTGTGTGCCTCAGCAGCTCTCTGGCAACACAGCACTCAGTGGCTGTGTCCTCTTCCTAGATCCCATTGTGAAAGACCAGGCTCGGATGGGCTCATCCAACATGCCGGGTGGCAGCACTCCTGTCAGCAGTGCGAGCATGATGTCAGGTCAGTTCTGTCAAGTCTTCTGGCTGCTTGGTGTGCTAAAGCATTTGTGTGTGTGGGGTGGGTGGGAGGATCCAGGAGGGAGAGTTCAGCAGTTGGGGCAGCGTTGGGTCATCTCCCAAGACTGGGGAAAAGGGCAAGGAGAGCTGTGGAGTGGGTGGGAGAGCTGATAAATAAGGCCTTGGGCAGCATGACCTGTTTTTCTGGTCTCATTTTAAAAAGTGCTTTGCAGATGATTTTCTGGGAGCAGCACAGGCTGCCCAAAGAATTTGTGGCTGTCCAATCCCTTGAGTTGTTTAAAGGCCTGATTGGACAGGGTTTGGGGCAACCTGGTCTAGTGGAAAGTGTCCCTTCCCATGGCATGGGGGGTTTGAACAAAAGGAGCTTTAAAGTCCTTTTCAACCCAAACCATTCTGTGATCCTGCCACATCTCTGCCCATCAGTGACACTCAGGGGTGTGCAAATCTGTGCCATTCCCAGAGAGCAGTGACAGATCTTTAATCTCAGCTTATTTTGGCAGCTCTGAAAACATAACTGACCTGCAAAGCTCCCACTTGACTTCAGAAGCTGTCCTGGATAGCAGTGCACTGTTTTCACTCTAATTCCTGCTTACCTGTCTCTCTTCCAGGGATTTCTTCAGTGCCAACACCTTCACCCCTTGGACCTCTAGCAGGCTCACCCGTCATCTCTGCCACCACCACCCTGGGGATGCCGGTTCCAGCTGCTGCAGGCGCCCAGCAGTAGTGACGGGCTCTGTCTCCTGCTGCCTGAGCTGAGTCAGGTGGGGAAGAGGTTTCCCCCTCCACCTCTCCTCAGGACGCAGCTCGTGCCTGGCAGGGGAAGGGAGGGGATGAACGCTTTGGAGACACCGTGTCTGAACTGTTGCTTGTGGATTTATAGTAGTTCAGTCATTATATACAAAATTATTATAGGCTGATTTTTCTTTTTTTACTTGAACTTTTCGTAACTCAGGGGATTCCCTGAAAATACCTACAGATGGAATACTTCTTGGACAGTTTTTCTTTCCCCCCACCCCACCCCTCCCAAAAAAAAAACAAAACAAAAAAAAACAAACTAAACAACTCTTCATGTAATAACAAAGATGAATCAACAGCACTTCCAAGCTCTTGCATCCTGCTGGAAATCTCTTCTCTTCATGTTCCCACCATTATTCCTCCACGAGCCTACACCTTGGGGGATTGTGCTGTTCTCCAGAGACTACCAAACCAAGGCTTCATAAGGCAGGGGAGGGGATTCTTTAAGTACCACTCACTTGAACCCCATGTCCTGCATATGTCCCAGCCAGGGTACGCTGAGGAGACAATTCCAGTAGGGAGAGGTGGGATAAGCTTAAAAGGAGTAAGTGCAGATAGTGTCCAAAACCCTAATTGGATGGGATGATGTCTCCTTAGGAGTCAACCAGAGCGCAAACTCACCCCTTGCATGTAATTTTAGTCTTAAAAATGAAGTTACTGATCCAATTGGAGTCCTTGGCACCTCCTGAGACAGGTGCTCCTGTAGAGTAAGCCCTGCTCTGATCAGCCCCTTTCTCACGGAGGGTTCTTCCAGCCGTTGCTTGGCTTGGATCTCTGGAATTAGTTTGTTATTGGGTATATTGTTTTTAAATTGTTTCTATAGGTTTCGAGCTGGTGGCTACTTAAAGCTGGAAAAATCAGACTGCGCCAAGTCCGATCCCACATCTTCACCCACCATCCCCTCCCTCACGTGCCATGTGGTGAGAATACCAGTTACCTCACAGTCTTGTAAATATGCACTGAGAGGAAGGAGCGAGGAGATGTTAACTTAAACTGAAATGGTAGATCAGTAATTGTGGACAAATATTATCATTGACAACAGAAAAGCACCCTTGTTACAGCCCTGCTACCCCTTGCTGTGTATATATACTTTGTCCTTCATATGTGAAAGATCCAGTGTTGGAATTCTTTGGTGTAAATAAACATTTGGTTTTATTTATCGAGGTTAGATTTAAGTTCCCTGTGTAGAGGCCTCCCTGGGGTGGTCATACACTGACACAGGAGTGGTGACAGCCACATGTGCCCTGGGCAGGCCATGTCCCTGTCACACCCACGGGGAGCAGTGCAGAGAAGCCTTACACAGATGTCACAAGCCAAAGTATCTCCTGGGAGAAGGATCTTTTGCCACAACAAAATACCATCCTCCTCTGTTTCAGCCATGGTGGTGGGGAATTGAGATGATGAACCAGCTACGAGGTGTCTGCCTCTTGCCATTCACTGGATGTCTTGTTTTCAGTCAGCTGGTGTAGCTGCAGGCACAGTGGCACCTGTCCCTCTCCGTGACCTCTCATCCCACAGGCAATAGGGCAGTTGTTCCCCTGCACAGTGAGTGATCTTCACGTTCCTCAGTGGCTGCTGATGCCTTGGCTGCAGCTCCTGCCTGTCCCAGGCACCCATCCCTCTGTTCTGGGGAGAGATGGACGTGTGCTTCCACGGTACTTAGTTAATTTTAGGATGGGGCATGTGGGCTGGGTGAGGCTGATCTGTGAGACAAGGGATGCTGCCCCTTTCTGTGAGGATTGCTGGCAGGGAGATGAGGTTTTTCACATACACCAGGGTAGCTTTCTCCTCCATGCCTTCATCCAGTGGAAATCCATTGTACTTTAATCTTTTATATCCTGAAGTGATGTGAAAGTTGGACTGTGTTGACTGTTACCTCAATGTGCTGTAACGTAAAAGCACCCAGTATGACAAAATACAGCTTGTTTGCACTGGTTCTGAGCTATGCAGGACATTTAACCCAGTTCTTTCGTTATTCCAAGCGAGGGAGGTTAAGACGTGTGGAAGAGGAAGAAGCTGGGAGTGGTGGATGGCCCCAGTGCCCGCCAGCCCTCGCCCAAGGAAGGAGCTCGCTGGGCCTGACGAGCCCTGACAGGAGGGGCCGGGCGGCGCTTCTGCCACTGCCGCGCCTCAGAGCACGGACGGGGCACGCGGGAGGGTTTACGGGGTTTTTACGTGGTGGCAGCACCACTGTGGGTGCGTTACCCGCCGCCGGCAGCGCTGGGAATGAGCTGTGCCGTGGGCACGGAGGAGCGGTGGGGGTTTGGGGTTTGTGGGTTTAACAAAATCCCTGACGGGCGCTCGAGGCGGAGGCGCGCAGNCGCTGCGCTCGGAGCCGCCCCGGCGGGAGCGGGCGGGGAAACCGGGGGTCCCGGGGAAACCGGGGCCGGGAGAAGGCTCCGGCCCGCCCTGCACCTGTGCGGCCGCCGCGGGCTCGGGCGGACAGGAAGCAGCCGGGTGCGGTTCGTGCTGCCTGACCCGAGCCGGGCTCGAGGGCTCTTCTCGGCAGTGACCGAGGGCTGTGCGGCCGCGCCGGGTCCGGCCTGGCCTGGCGAGGCCGTGTGTCCGCTGCCTGCAGCGCTGCAGAGGCACTGACGGACCCATCTGGGGTTTAGACCGCCCTCCCCTGGGTTTGTGTCTCTTCTTCCAAGTGTGAACCTGCGAGTTAAGGTCTTGTGGGTGCGTAAGACCTGTTTTGAAATGCACCGGGTTTGGTAATACTCGCAGCTGTTGTCCCCTGTACGTTTGAAAAGTGTAAATACTGGGGTCTTTATTAGAAGGTTTGAGAGGAGGAGCCCCCAAGATGTGCTCGTTCCTTCCCACTACTTAAGTTCTTTGTGTGTGAACAGGAGTTTTTGCTCCCGTAGGCTTTGTCTCCTCCTTCCCGAGGCATCGGTGTGTGGCAGCCCAGTGTGTGTGTGTGGCAGGGGATCAGGAGCAGCTGGGGGTAGGGAACTGGCCGGGAATAGGAACCGGCTGAGCAGAGCTGGCTTCTGTTGTGCAAATAACTCTGCTTGCACAAAGGGGCGGGAAAGGAAAGAAAAGAAACTGTAGTCGCTGTGTGAGCGATAGGAGATTTAATGTTACCAGGAACTTGGAATTCGGAGGGAGGTGGAGCTCTGTCGTAGGCTGTTAAAAGCTTGTTTTGATCCAAGAAGTGTTTTTAAAGGGTCTTTGAATAGGATCTGCATCCACTGCTCGACCTACTTAGCGTCCGTGTGGGTGAGGCGCCTGCCGACCTGCCGAGTCCCTCGAGAGCTCGCTGAGAGCTGCGCTCGCAGCCCGGAGCTCGCAGGGACAGGGCCGGGGCACCGGCTCAGGTGCCACGTGGGCAGAGGAGCAGCTCCCCGATCGCTGCCGGGAGGGCGCGGCCTTGGGAAACAGCTGTTCCTCCATCGAGATCCTTATAATTCCTCCCACCCCAAATCCTATTTGGGCACGTCCCGTGTAGAACGAATCCTGTTTGGATCCCAAGAGTTGTTGCATCTATGGGAAAAGCCTTTAGGGGAAAGGCAGTGTTTGTGGCCTCATCCTGCACTTCAGTCCCACAGCTGCTCAGCAAAGCCTCCTTACTGGGAACTCCTCCAGTGTGGGATATCGAGTGGCTCTCGGCTGCTTCTCTCTTTCCTCACGTGAGGCAGCGGTGACAAATTCCACCATGTGGTGTGAAGTAGTGTCCCTTCTCCGCTCCCTGGGAAGCGCTCTGGTGTCCTGTAAGTGTGTCTAATCCGAGCACTGTGTGCTTTGTGTGTTACTTGCTTCCCTCCCTACCCGAGTTCCTGTGCTCCTCAGAACAGTGGGAATTGTTTCCTACTGGCTGAGCTGTGTGTGTACTGATGGCTGGCAGGTTTGTGTTTGTTGTAGGACAAGTCAATGTGCTAATGATTCTTTAACTCTGGTGTAATTATGTCCTTTCTTGTGTCTGTTGCTGTCAGTGGAAATGCCCAGGCTTCTTCCTAGGATGGCTGCACATGGGAGTCGGTAGGAACACAGTTTTGGGAACACTTTCTTAAGTCCTGGTCTTAGGAAACACTTGACATCTGAGCTGGCAGCTGCATCAGAGAGCAAAGAGTTGCAGGATGGCTTTGCAGGGCTGTCTTGGTCCCGTATGGAGCCGTGAGCTGTTGGGAAGGACAGGAGCCGGGGGCTCCGTCTGGGCACTGGTGGTAGCTCCCGTGTCAGGAGGAGCAGCGTTTGCTCCCACAGTGGGACCCCCAGGGTTAATAGGGAAGCAGTGAGAGTGCCCTTTGAGGTGCTCCCAATGCTGAGCCTGCAGAAATGGGGACACTCAGCTGGAGGAGTCACCACCAGAGTCATCCCTGTCCCCGCAGTGTGACGACTGTCATGTGTCATCTCCCCTGTGTGTGTGTGACACTGCTGTGAGTGGCTGTTGCTATCCCCCGCTGTGTGCTGGCACTGCCTGTCAGCTCACATCTCTGTGACCTTTTGCAGACTTTGATGCTAAGAAGAAAAGGAAAGTGGCAGAGATTTACCAGGCTCTGAACAGTGACCCCATCGACGTGGCGGCGCTGAGACGGATGGCAATCAGCGAGGGCGGGCTCCTGACCGATGAGATCCGGTGCAAAGTGTGGCCAAAGCTGCTCAGTGTTAATACAGACGACCTGCCCCCTCTTCCAGGTATGGAACAGCCTGGACTCAGCTGCTCAGGAAGAACAGCTCAGTAACCTTTGTCACTAGAGGAGGGACGTGCTTTCTGACCTGCCTTTTCCCTGTGTGTGTTGCTTTTCCCACTAAGCTCATGTACAAAGGGGACTCGCTGCAGCACCAATACTGTGTTGTAGGTAAACAATACTCGACTTCTAAAAACAACATTTGTTGTTTTCTTTAGTGATAGTCATAGAATCAGTTCATTGTGGATGTGGTCAGCGTGGCCCTGAGCATTAGCTGACATATGTAAGTTCACCTGCAGCAGAAAGAATCTGACTTGATTTGTTTTGCTCCCATGAAGAGGTGGCTGTGCTGAGCCCTGGCATGGCCAAAATCTTCCCGAGATGTCTCTCCCAGGAAGCAGTTTGTTGGGTGAAGCACCTGTGGTTTTTAGTGAGAACAGGCATAGGGATAACAACCTTCCTGCTGAAGTACCCACATGGTTTTTAAACCTTTGCAATGCAGGAGCTCTCAGTCCTGTAGCTTTTATAGTCACCCAGGACAGATTTTGTTGTCCTTCCTGATTCTGTGGTCGTTTGGAAACATGCATCCCCCCACCTCAGTCAAGAGCCAGGTGAAATTAGGGTTGATGTGAGGTGACCAGAGTTGTTAGAAGACAATGTTTAACTTTACATGATAACATAGAAGGAATTTGCTGGCTCGCTGAACTTTTCTGTTTTAACTGTCTTAGCTAACCCTGGGTGAGGTTTTCCTCTGAATTGTTTCTATTTTATTAAAGATTCTTTGTGGTCTCTACAGCACTCTTCCGGTGCTGCTGCTGAGTACAGTTTGAATTGCACAGTGAAACTGTGGAGCAGATATGTTTCTAGGAATGCTGTCAGTTTAAGCATTTTAACGTGAAATAATTGTCTTGTTTGCTGTTAGTGTCAGAGTGTGTGGCAGTGAAAGTGCAGGGACAGGGCTGAGGTGTGACACGAAAAAGGGGATACAGAGTGAAGTAGAGGGTGTGTACAGCTTCATTTCCACATTCAGCAGGGATCTTCCCAGCTCCCTCATCCCACTCTTCCCAGCACTGTTGCAGTACTTCATGTTAATCCTGTTCCTCCTTTCTCAGCAGGGAAGGAGCTGCGGGAGGACAGTAAGGATTACCAGCAAGTGTTACTGGATGTGCGGCGATCCCTGCGCCGCTTCCCGCCAGGTGAGGGAGGGCTCTGCTCTTCCCACTCTCTGGGGACAGGAGCAATGCTGTGGGGCTCCTCCTGGCTAAAACCTCCCTGGGAGGCTGCAGAAGGTGACACTCCATTACTCCAAGGGCCTGACTTCTAGAAAACCTTTTCCTTGTGAGCTCACAGCAGCTGCTTCTTGCAGTGAAGCCCTTCTGCAGCCATCAGTTTCCTTCAGCTGTCTCTGCACAGATGGTTTTTGATGTGGCTCTTCCAACGTTCCACTTCCCCTGCCCCACTGAGCCCCTCTGCCAGCAGGCTGCTACTGGCAGACAGTTGCAGCAGAGACAGGACAGATCCTGCATGGATTTTGTGCACTGTGACCTGTTGAGATTAGGACAGATGGAAAGCTTGAGAAACATTGCCATTTGCTTCAGTTTATTTTAGTCCATGGTCTAGCTCAGGGGCAGGGAAGGCAGGTTTCTCTGTGCTTAGAACAACCCCTGGTATAAAACCGTCTCAAAATCAGGTTCTTGCACCAAATTTAATGGAACTTGGAACATTTAGAAGCAAAATGGTTTTGCAGTTGTTTAGTTCTGATGAGAGGCTGGTGCCTTGTGTTATTTATAAAATGCTAAATCCAGCAGCTCTGTGTGCAGAGCAGTCGTTATTTCTGGCCAGAATCTGCTTCCCCCTTCTGCCACTTTATTTTGTGTAAACACTTGATTCACTCTGATTCTTGCAGGCGTGGCTGCTGTGTGCAGGCCTGATTCCTGAAGGCTCTGCTCCTACGGATTTTTTTGCCCTTGAATGGCAGCCTCCTGCCTATTTTTAGCCACATTAGTGAAGCAGAGGAACAGGAGAACTTTGTCATTGCAGGATCTCCGCTGGGACTCTCTGCTTGGCCTTTGGGCGTTTTATCTGTTGACAAGGACTGCCAGAAACTGGCTGCAGCTGTGCAGGGCAGGAACAATGTTTTCCCTGTGACATCCTGTCCCTAAACACGTGTTGTCAGCAGGGGACTGATAGAAAGTTGTGCCGGTGGAGGCCTCGCAGTTGGCACAGTTTCTGTGAAAATGGGTCCCACTGAATTTTTTTCTAGAACTCCTGGGAAATTAAAAATTACTAAAATGTCCTCCTCAGTGCTGGATGTGCAGAACAGTTGTCTCTTCACAGCAGCACTGTGCAAACATCAGTAAACCCTGCTCCCATCTTCCACAGTGGCTTCCTTGCAAGTAAGGGTTCAGAACATATAAAGATTAAACCTCTCAGCAACTGGCCAGCTTTCCCCAGGCCTACAGAGTTTTGGGAGACAGCATCATGCCTTTTGATAGTTTTTCCTGCCAGTTTTACCACCCTGCCCTGTGCTCCACATCCCTTGGGATCAGGCAGGTTAGTAAATGCACAGGTGCTCTCCTTGCACACCACAGTCACCCTTGCTGCCACAGCAGGCACCGGTAGGTGACACAGCCGTGCCACCTCTGCTGTTCCCACAGGGATGCCGGATGACCAGAGGGAAGGATTGCAGGAGGAGCTCATCGATATCATCCTCCACGTCCTCAAGCGCAACCCCCAGCTGCACTACTACCAGGGATACCATGACATCGTGGTCACCTTCCTCCTGGTGGTGGGGGACAGGCTGGCCACGGCTCTGGTGGAGAAGCTCTCGACACATCATCTCAGGTACTCAGTGGGAGGAGAGGAGCCAACTGCTCCTCACACTGTGGGTCACCTGTGCAGGTGGAGCTAGGCTGGAAGGGGAGCGGGGAAGGCAGAGCCTCGGGTTAAAGCAGCTGCCAGTCATGCCTGTACCCAGAGGGGTGCTGTGAGAGCAGCCTGACCACACAACAGCACAGTGACTTTGCAGGGAGCTGTGCCCTGGGGAAGGGATAATTGAAGGCTGTCAGTTAATTTGTAGCATCTCTTGGAGCTGGAAGGCCAAAGCACATGCATTATTCATGGTTGTGTGGCTGTCAGGGCCTCTCCAGGTCCTGGGGGCTGGCTCAGCACCTGCCTTCCACTTCTCCTTGCGTAGCCCTTGGCAGTGTGGTCTGTACTGCCAGTATCCTGTACCCCATATGAAGAGTCTCTTCTGTTTGTGCACTGAAATAAGAGCAAGCTTCCAGGTGAGAAATGTGGTTTGGAGGGATTATCTCTATCTCTCCTCTCCCAGGCAGGAGTGAGATTTTGGGTGCTGGAAAGGCTTTATGGTTCTTGTGTACACTGCAAGAAAATAAGAAGTGTCAGCTGAGAGGCACATGATGGTCTGGGCCTGGGTCCTGTGTGCAGGTCAGCCCTGTGTGTCCCAGACAAGCAGGAAGGAGGCTGCTCTAAAGAGACAGAATTCCTTGGGACTGGGGTCCACCCTGCCAGCAAGGCTGTTTGGTGCATGTACTTCACCTTCTGCTGCCTCCCTGGAGGGAGAGCTCACTGACACTGTTGCTTGACAAAACTTCTTAAATCTTTCCTCAGGGATTTTATGGACCCAACGATGGACAATACCAAGCACATTTTAAATTACCTGATGCCCATCATAGATCAGGTGAACCCTGAGGTGCATGACTTCATGCAGAGGTATGCAAATGTTCCCTCAGAGCCTCCTGGCTCTCCCCTGCCGGTCTCAGGTTACTGTTCACAGGGCTATTAGCCCCAGCACATTCCCAGCACCACAGTGGCTTCCTCAGGGGGTCAACAGCTGTCCCATAGCTGATAGTGACACCCCAAAGCCAGGTGGCACTCATTTCTGAGCAGGCTCAAACCTGTGCTGCCTGTCTGGAGGGGTTTACATGGTGCCATCTTCAGCCCAGTGTTCTGCAGTCTGTACTAGACAGGCTGGGGATTTGAGCACAGTGTTGTACAAATGCTACAACTGCTTCACGTGACCACTTGTGTGGCTGGTGGGACCTTGCTGTAGTTTGTTGTTAGTTCTGGGGATAATTCCTGGGTTTTCCATTAGGGACACGCAAGTGTGCCTGGGCAGATCAAATCAGCAGCAGAAAGGTGAATAGGAAGAGTCAGTTCAGAGCCCTTTTTTGGGCAGGTGTGTCTATTTTTTCACAGCCAGGATGTCTTTGGGTACCAACCCTGATTGCAAACTCCCAGAACTGGTAAGCCCTCAGGGTGGGAAGGAACCCAAACATCTGGCTGTGCTGCAGGACTTCAGTTGCCTCCAGGCCAGCAGGCCAGACAGTGGCATGATACATCAGACATTCAGGGTCCCCTGAAAGCAGCACTTGGCCTCTGCTGTTGCCCCCACTGGATGTGACACAAGTAGTGGCAGCACTTTGCCTGGGGGTTGTGTCAAGAGGTGCAGTTCCTGCTCTGGGGGGTTCAGTGCTCCACCGACAGCCAGCTCTATTTCCCCAGGCATGGCTGTGCAGCACAGGGGTGGCTTGGGAGCATTTCATCCCTATTTCCAGGCTGATCTAACGGCTCTTTGTCTCTGTAGTGCGGAGGTGGGAACCATCTTTGCTCTCAGCTGGCTGATCACCTGGTTTGGCCACGTTTTGTCCGATTTCCGGCACGTTGTGCGATTATATGACTTCTTCCTGGCTTGTCACCCGCTGATGCCCATTTATTTTGCAGCTGTGGTAGGTATTGATGGAATGGTCAGGGATTAACTGTGTTGTTCTGAGGTGGTAGGAGTTTGGGACTGCAGAGGGAGGCTGGAAAACCCAGTGCTGGTGATGGTAAAGGGCAGGTGGGATGCAGGGAAACTCAGGGCAGCCTGAGGGTGTCCAGATGTACAGGCTGTACCAGTTCAGTGCCATAAAGGCAGCATGACACAGTGTTGTTATTTCTTTGCATGTGCTGCTCCTGCTTCTGGTCATGTGCTGGGATGCCTGGCTGGCTGGGGACAGCCCTGCACTGTGCATCCACCTGCACATCCTGCTATGGCAGAGGGCAAGTCATGGAGTCAAACCCTGCTGAGGTTCTGCCCACATCTCTAACCTGCCAACAGCAGGCTCTGCCCAGCAGACAGACCTAAGTACCCTGAAAGAGGCTTTCCATCACCTCAGAGTCTCAGAAGGGGTTTGGCATTTCTCTTCCCAATGAATGTTTCACTGCAGTGTGTCCTCTTGAAGAAGGTCTTTCAGCTGGAAGTAAAGTGTTTTTTTTCTTCTGGCTCTGAAACAAGTGCCAGCATGTGCCAAGGAGTTATCCCCACTTCCTTGTCTGTCCTTCTCTCACTCCTCTGCAGATCGTGCTGCACAGGGAGCAGGAAGTTCTGGACTGCGAGTGTGACATGGCCTCTGTCCACCACCTCCTGTCCCAGATCCCACAGGACCTTCCTTATGAGTCTCTGATCAGCAAAGCTGGGGACCTTTTTGTCCAGTTCCCACCATCCGAGCTCGCCAAGGAGGCAGCTCAGGCAGCTCAGGCGGAGCGGTGAGTGCTGGGCAGCCCCTGTGTTCCCTGCATCCCCTTGCCAGGTCTTGCCTCCCTGTGGGGATCTTCCTGACCGCAGGCTGGTCCCAGAGGAGAGCAGGGGACACTCCTTGACCTGTTCCTTCTCTTACAGAACTGCAGCTTCCACTTTTAAGGACTTTGAGTTGGCATCAGTGCAGCAGAGACCAGACACTGTGTTGAGGCAACGCTTCAGGGAGCGGCTCCGAGGGGAGGAGCGGCTCCGAGGGGAGGAGCGGACAAAATCCATCTTGACAAAGCCCCGGACCAACCGCTTTGTCAAGCTGGCAGTGATGGGGCTGACGGTGGCACTGGGAGCAGCTGCCCTGGCTGTGGTGAAGAGCGCCCTGGAGTGGGCACCCAAGTTTGAACTGCAGATTTTCCCCTGAAGCCAGAGGAAGGGCCTTTGCTGCCACTGCGTCCTTCCCGGGCGGGAAGGCTGATGTTTGATGAAGGACCTGTCCAGAAACGACCTGTCTGAAGATTATTTTTTACTCTTACTGCGTCCAGTGACGCTTTTGGCCTTTGTGACAGAGGCTGAGGGAACCAGCCCAGCAGGACAGTTCCCCACATCGTGCTCACCTTGTTCCCCTCTCCCTGTGCAAGGGTGAGCAGACAGGCACTGCCATTGTCCCCTTGAGGAACCAGAGATATGGACAAGTTTCGCTGTTCAGGCTGTGCTCAGGTGACTGTGCAAAAGGAGAGCTGTGTGTGGGCTGTGCCCAAATGATCCTGCGTTCTCCACTGGGGAAAACTGGTGGGAGTGAGAGCAGATCCTTGCCTGGAGGAGAATGTCCAACAGGGTTTGTTCTGGGTGCTTGCATGTGTGGGGGTGGAAGGCTGTTGCACTCCTGAGGAACAGGGCAGCCCTTTGGCTCCTCATTGCTCCAGTGTGCCCCGCAATCTGCCTTCAGCTTAACCGGTGCTCCAGCTCTTCCCTGTCCTGTGACATCCTCTGAGCAGAGCCAAACCTTTCCCACACCCCTGCCAGCACAATGCTGTGAGCTTCTCTTCAGTGTGCAACACTCCCTGGCTCTTTTTGCTTCCTCATCATTGCAGTCTGATCTGTTTGCAGGGGCCAGGAGCAGACCTTAGCTCCCCTCAGCTCTCGGGCACTGCTGCTGCTGCACTGGCAGTACCGTGACCGTATCTGGGGGCAGTGAAGTGAGACACAAGTGCAGTCACCCTGCCAAAGGTGTGTGCTGTCATGTGCCAGGTGATGCTACCACAGGTCTAAGTGGCGCTGTAAACACCCATTGAAGACTTTAATAGCTCTGCAAGTGGACACTAACATGCTCACATAGAGAAGGGCTTTTGCTGCCTCGTGAAACTTTGCACAGGATAGAAGTTGTTGCACTAGGAAATGTGTCAAAATCCTCCCCCACGAGCTGATCAGGCTTCAGCATCGCCTCTGTAAATAAAATGAGGGGTTTCCCAGAAAGGCCACCCTGGCCCCTGCATAGCTTCCATCTCCCTACCAGTCCCGTTGGCAGTCCCAGCGCTCCCTGCCCCCCAAACTGAGCAGCAAATCCTTCTTCGACAACTCAGTGTCCCACTGAGACAAAGCCAATAGACACTCTATGCCTCTACCTCTCCCCCAAGCTGCTAAATCTCCCTCAAGTGCCCTTACCTGTCCCTCATGGCTCCCTCCCACTGCCCCATCATTGCTCTGTTGTGCCCGAAGCCATCTGTGCCATGCCCAGGGGCTGCACACATGAAAAGGAGGTGTTGGTTGAAGGGATTTTGGGATAGAGAAGAAAACTCGTGCCCTGCAAGCTCAGCACCCCCCACTCCTTGGTCCATAACTGCCCTGGGTGTGTTCTGGTTTGCCCCATGGGCCCTTGCTCATGGAAGGGCTGTGCCTTTTTGGACAGAGGGCAGGTGGGCAATTGTCATTCCTGACTTGTGTTCCCATGAAGCTCTGAGCAGGAATTCCCTTTGCCTCTGCAGGTGGGAGTGTGTGAAACTGCCCTTGTCCAGGCAGGCAGCAAGGCCTGTTCCCTCCTCTCCTCAATGATGCCAGTGCCCTTGAAGAGACCTGGGGCTGCTCAGGGGGGCTCCTTCCATTTTGGTTGAAGGTAGAGCCCATTCCTGGGTAGAGCCCCTTGGCCCCCCCAGAGCAGCAGAGCAGGACTGGGGACTGGGTGACTTAGCACTTTAGAAACCATTGGTGCAGGAGAGTTTGGTGAGCTGGGGACGCTGCTGGAGGGCCCAGGACTGCTCTGTACACCATCCTGAAGGAGGGGATGGCTGGAGCCCCCCAGGAGGAGCCCCTGCAGCCCCTCCATTCCCTGGCCATGATGCACTTTAGTTCTTGCGTTGTCCCCGGGGGCGGGGGAAGGGGCTGGGAGGAGACCGTGGCTGCGGGTGCTTCAGTTACTCTGTACAAAGACTTACACACTCCCTGTAAATGCAGATTTCTACAAACCCTAAAACTGTAAAATAAACTGTTACTAAACACACTTCCTGCCCTCCCCAGGCTGGGGCTGCCGGATCTGCTCTTGTGACACCCTGTGGCCCAGACCTGGCATCTTCTCTGCGGTGGCCAGGCCAGCTCAGCAGGGCCTCACACCCAGCAGCCCCGTGGGAAGAGGAGCCGGAGCAGAGCCAGAGGGTGCCTGCGTGCCCCGGTCACTTTCTCCATCCATCTGCCTCCCTCTGGGCCAGTGCCAGGCCTTGTGTGTGCTGCTGGCTCTCCGGGGTGTCCCCCCCCAGCAGCAGCGTGGGGCTGGAAATAGCCTGACCTCCCAGCCTGCCCTGTACCCCAGGCCCGGTGCCTGGCTCCAGGAGGAGATCCCGGGCACGATGCCCGGTTCCTGGGGCATGCTCCGCTGAGCTGGGGGGACACAGCCGCCTTTGCCAGGCTGGAAGCAGGTTTGGCTGGATGGCTCCAGGCTGGCAGCCCTCTTGGCTGTTTTTGATTCCCTGTGGCTTCTCCAGGAGCCCGTTTTCACAATAGCACTTGGAGCCCTTTGGGAGGGACATCCTTTGGGCAGCAGGGGGGAAGGAGGAGTAGTGGTGGGAGGTATGTGGCACCTTTGGGGTAGCCAAGAGGCCACTGCCAGGTGTGCCTCAGAACCAGGCCAGTGGCAACATGTGCATGTGCCTGTGTAGGCCATGTTGGACACTGGACACCAGCCCTGTGTGGCCCTGACCTTTGGTAAGATCAGGGGGCAGTGGTGATGGTCAGTGAGCTCTGACCGTGGCTACCCCATGGTCCCTCCTGCAGCCAGCAGTGTCCCTGTGCAGATGAATCCCCCTCTCCAGGGCTGCAGTGACGCCACACGGGGACATTGCTGCCCCTGTGGCACCGCCCGGGCCGTGGGCGGTGCTGGGGGCTCTCCCGTGCGTGCAGCCTGCACACTCGGGGGGGTCACCGTGGCATGGGCAACCCCTGCACTTCTCCCTCCCTCCCTCCCT
>VZRX01021034.1:11281-22432 GCA_013398075.1 Notiomystis cincta | reverse complement strand
TTGTTTTCAAACCAGTACAGGGCAGGATAAAACCCACAACTGCAAAGTTCAGGTTTTTCAACTGGAAATTTTCAGTAAAAATTAAATTTTCAATCAGGAAATGAGTCTCTGGAGAGTTGGACACAGTTGTTGTTCCCCACCAGAGACCCCTTCATGCCTTTGTGTCCAGTGACATTAAGTCCCACCCACTGGTTCTTAAAGATTAAGATTCTGAGCTCTGCAAAAAGACAAGAGCCACGTGTTTGTTGTCAGTGTTCAAGACATAAACACACACCTGCAGGATCCTCCCATGACAAGCCAGCACCATTCCACAGGCTCTGCTGCCACCTTGCGGCTCTTCCCAAATTTGACCCGAAATAAAACTTTCAACACTTTTTGCCCCTGAGGTTTTTCCTGTATTTAAGAGGCACTTAAGACAGCTCCAACAGCTGCTGTCTTACCGACAGCTAGAAATTCTGTCCAATCCCTCCTGCTTCCCATCTCTCTGTCATTGAACTATTGGTAGAGTCAGCCCCAGATAACCAGGATTTACAGAATCCCGGTGTTATTGGAAAGGCAGATAAAAGCACAGGGTGGAACCGCCCAAGTTAGGAGCGGGTCAGTGCTAGGACTGAACTCTGCTGTCACCCCTAAGGATCCATCCTCAGTTACCTCCTTGTTCTCCAGGAGCGGTGCCCGGGTGTTGTCTTTGGCCTTTTGCTCCTCTGACAATTTCTTCTGCTCTTCCTCCTGCCTCTTCTTCTCCACCAGCATCTGCTGCTCCTGCTGCCAAGCAATACCCACGGGATTACCCTTAGGGACCTACACTGCCAACCCAACCACCCATCTTTGTGACAGGCAAAATATACAAGCATCTCATTACAGGTGTTCCTTGTGCTGCTGAGGAGCACTTGGGACAGGGTGCAGCTTTCCTCAGAGGGGCACAAACCCACTGACCCCCATGCCAGAGCATCAACTGCCTTTCCTTGACAAAGCCAGGGTCTCCTCCCGCCTTGGAAAACTTGCTGCTGTTTTCCTATCTTGGGGCTATAAAAGCCAGAAACCAGCTGATCATCTACAGATATCTGTGCTACTGATCTTGGCCTCTTTCTAGACTAGTAAACCATATTTTTAGAGGCTACGTCTCCCCACGGTACCATAACCATCCCAAACAGGTCCAACTTCCTGCTCAGAAGGGCCACAGTAGCTCCTCAGAGCTCCCTACAGCATCCCAGCTGAGCTGCTCCAACAGCAACAGCTGCTGAGGCCAGACTGTGTGGCTTCTATCCCTTCCCAAAATCAATCACTTACCTCCTTCTTCTCCATCTCCCTGCGGAGCCGCTCCTTAGCAGCCGCTGCTTCCTTCTGCAGGCGGGCAGCCTTCTCCTGCTGTTCCCGGAGCCTGGGAACCAGAGCACAGGCCCTCACTCCCAGAACCACGCCAGGGCCTTCCCTCCCTCAGAGCTCTTCAGGCTTCCCACCAAACTCCCCGAGCTCAGAGTTCCTCCTTGGCAGCTCAGCACTAGTGACAGTCCAGAGCTGTGCTGCCAGTCACAGCAGCTCTCTGCTGCTCCAGCCTTCCTGCCCTCTGCTCTCCAGCTGCATTTCAATCCCAGCACAGAATTTGGTACATAAAAGGGAATTTTGCCTTACTTTTCTGCCTGGATCCGCTCCTGCTCCCTCTTCCTCTCCAGTTCTCTCTCTGCAGCCAACTGTCTCTCCCGCTCCTGTTCTGCCTGCCTCTGCTCAGCGATCTTCCGAGCACGCTCCTGCTCCTCTTCCCTCTTCTTCTGCATCAGCTCCCTGCGCCGTCGTTCCTCCTCCTCCTCCTGTAAGCCCAGGCAGGAGTTACTCACCTAACAGAAGCGGGCTCTCGGGGAGAGTGCCAGGAACCCGTCACTTTACCCAAATCCCCAACACTACACAGCAGGCAAACACCTCGGGGGTAAATTTCCAGTGCCCAAGACAGGTGGATCCCCTGCCAGCTCTGCCTGTGGGACAGAAAAGGCCCACACACACACACCTGCTGCAGAGCTCTTTGTCTCCTGGCCTCCTCCTCTTGTCTGCGCCGGGCCTCAGCTTCCTCCATCTTCCTGGCAGCCACTCTCTTCTTGATCTTCTCCTCTGCCAGCCTTTCTTCCCGCACCTGGAGCACACACAGACGCAAGTCTCAGGGACATGTCCTGCTGTAGGACAGCACAGCAGGACATCTCACAGGGCAAACTCTCCCTCCTTCTCCTCCAGCAACCAAGGGGGCTTGTGCTCTGTTTTAAAAAGGTCATATTTAGGGCACTGACCTTGTTTTACAACCTCCCAGGAAGAGGTGACCCCATCCTGGTGTTTACACCTCCAGTCCTACAAAGCCATTGGAATACAAGCTCAGAGACATGCAATCTGACAGGGAGCTGGTTTTAATTAAAGCAGACAAATGACCACTAGGCCCCTGCACAAATTGCCTGGAAGTCCGGGATCTGAGGAAGGCTCTGGAGGAAGGATGTTTGCTTTCTCCTGCCCAGCTATTTTTCAGATAAGAAAAGCAGCAGATAAAGCCTTGGGACCATTAGGCCACCTTTATCCACTGCAAGTCCTTCTCCCATCTACCAGAGCATTGATAAAGCCCATTTAGATTTGTGATTATGGAAAAACAGGGGTTCGGTTGCTATTTGCTGTAGCCAGAGAAAGGCTGTCCCTCAGGATCACCAAGGCTCTGGAAAGTTCTTTATTCAACTAGTCTTTGGTTCAGCCTCTAGAATCCAAGCAGCCTCCAAGCCTGTCTTTCCAGAGAGCACATTTGTGGGGTGCCAACTACTGCAGTGACTACTGATTGTCCCAAATAAGCTCTGCAGGGGCTGTACCTTCTCAGTCTTCTCATCGAACAGTGCAATCTTCTGCTCGATCCTCCTCTTCCTCTCCTTCTCCATCTCCTCCGCCCGCTCCCGGGCTTGCAGCACCTTGCGCAGGCGCTCCTCGCGCTTCCTGAGGACACAGCCCAGCTCAGTGTCTTGTTCCAGCCAGGTGAGCTCCCCCCAGCTCAGCACAAGGCCAAAAAGACACAGCAGGAAATTCAACGGCCCAAATTCCCCATTCATTTAAGCACCAGCCATGTTTAAGCTCTATCAGAAAGTGGGGACTCAAGATAAAAAGCTGCAGCAGTGGGCGGTGAGGACAGTCAATACTTTGTATCAGCATTCTAGAGATACTCCAAGGAGAAACACTGTCTATGCCCAGAGGAGTTTCTGCTGCTTGCACAGTCCCTGCAAGATAAAACACCTGGACACAGGAACCTACAGGTGCCAAGAGCAGCGTAACCTCATCTACTCACAGCTTCGCCTCTCCGAGTCGCCGTTTCTTCTCCTCCTCCAGCTTTTGCTTTCTCAGCTGCTCAGCTTCTTGCTTCTTGCGCAGAGTCTCCAGCTTCTGCCTCTCCTTTTCCTGAAGGGAATTGAAATGCCACTGTACCCACTGGACAGTGCTCTTTCCCACCACAGCTGCTCTAGGCAAGGGCCCAGAGTTGACAGCAAGGAGCTGCAGGCAGGAATACGGAATGGTGAAAGCCCTGGAGCAGAGTTCGGGCAGTCTGTGACCTGGTCATCAATGGATATATGCAAAGAAAACATGGGTGTAAATCTCAGGGAGCAAGAGGAGAAGCTGGGGTATTGAAACAGAAGCATCAGCTCTGGAAGCCGAGGCAGCATTCTCAGGGATTACAGGCAGCCAGCCCCATGCATTCTTTTGGTGCAAAGAAACCACCGAACAGTGCTAACGCCTGGCACGGCTCCCGCTTCCTGCGGCGAGCGCAGGGACAGATGGTGCTCCAGGAAACACCTTCAGCTCCCGCTGGCGCCTGTGCCTCCCACGAGGCTTGATCTGGTGGTGAACCACCAGCACTGCAAGAGCTCCTGGTTTGGTCTGGTGTGTAGCCAGTTCTGTGTGCCAGTCACAAACAGGGGCTTTCTCCTTATTTTCCTGACCCAGCCCAAGTGCACTGTCAGCCAGGAGAGCAAGATCCAGCCACCACTACAACCACAGCAAATGGATTAATATCAATCCACTCCATGCCAAAGCAGGCCTGGTCTCAGCACAAACCCACAGATCAGCATGGGCATTATCCAAGGGAATCCCTTACATTGGACTCTGTGCTGTAAATGCTTGGTGCTATCAGCACCCAAACTGGTTATATAAAACTAACAATTACATCTTACTGCTCTGCTGCTATTTAGTTATGTTTAGCTCTCACACGGAAAACCTCCCAAGGGGGAGCTGCCTTCACTGGAAAGAAACCTAAAACATTCCACGAACTGACAGCAGCAGTGGAAGCACTCCCTAGCCACAAGACTCTTTTCTCATCCTATTAACTCCTTTGTAGTCCTGACACTAACATCAGCAGGGGCCCAGCAAGACTGAAGCTGGAATCCTTCACTGCTTCCCAGTGGCCCTCCCTGACCTGCTGGAGCACAGCCACCCTCTGAGCACAGCTCTAGGAAGCTCTGCCATTAGGCTGCTAGATGCAGGAATACCAACAATTCCTGCATCCTGCCCTCCTCTACCTCCCTGTCAGCTCTCCTGCAAGGAAAAACCAGCCCCAGAGCTGCCTACTTTGCAGGTGAGTCGCTGGGTATCAGGAGTATGAGCAACTCCTGCTTGGCACATGGCTTCCAGCACAGCTCTGAGTGAATCCAGGAAGCTACACCCTCATCTAGAACCAGCTTTCAAATCCCTCCCTCCCCTAGCTTGGAAAACCAGGAGCTTGGAAAGCTCCCTGGGGTAGTGCAGAAGCACCTGCCTGCAGCCAGCCAAGGTGTGCTGCTGGTCCCAACAGGATCCATCAGTCATACTGATGCCTGCTTGATTTGGACACGGGCAGTTTTCTGACTGGCCCCACATCCAGGAGACCTTCATTTCCTCCTGCCTCAATGGTTTGGAAAAAGTTTGGATTTAAAAGGTATTTACTCATGAGAGAAGTCCTAGAAAGGAGACCTGGTATCTACAGGCTTCAATTATCAATATAACTCAACATTCACAATCCCCTTGATTTCTATTTCCTAGTTTTCATCACTGACTGTTACTTGCCAATAGCACAGAGCAATGATGCAGGAATAAAGCTTGGAGTTCAAACTGGAATTCTTCAGGAAGCTGACTAACCCAAATTTTAATTGAACACACAGACTGCTTCAAATCACTTAGTTTCAAATGGGTTGCAAAGCTCATTTCATAGCTGTGCTTTAAGTTAGGTACTTAATCAAACCACCATGTCCTGGCTTACAGCAGAGCCTCCTCTTACCTTGGGGTCAGCCTGGAGAGGGGTGTTGTACCTGACGAAGGACTTTATGACTCCATTCTTCCCCAAGGAGCTTGGTGTCATGAGGAGCTGGTTCTTCTGCACGGTGTGCAGGAACGTTTTGAATGGGCGCACCACCTGCAAAAGGAACAGCAAAGTTTCAGTGGGGGTAAGTAAAAAAGAGTCTTGGTTTCCTAGGGTCACAAGGATCTCACCTTGCTGGCTGGGAGGACTGGAGATGGGGTCTTCCTCCTGAGAGGAGACAGCCCTCCCTCCTCTGCTTGCTGGTGGTCATAGCGCTCATCCACAGCTCTCTTGTAGCTCGGCTTCCTCCTGTGAGACAGCACAGCCCATCACACCAGGCAAATCCTCCTCATGCCTC
This sequence comes from Notiomystis cincta, assembly GCA_013398075.1. NCBI lineage: Eukaryota > Metazoa > Chordata > Aves > Passeriformes > Notiomystidae > Notiomystis > Notiomystis cincta. Next base: position 16,793 of record VZRX01021034.1, on the reverse strand, counting down.
CAAGTTAGGACTGGAAAGGGCCATAAACTATCCTGGACTTAAGAGAGATTCCGGAGGGGAGGCCCTGGCACAGGTTGCCCAGAGAAGCTGTGGCTGCCCCATTCCTGGAAGTGTCTGTGGCCAGGTTGGACGAGGCTTGAGCAATGTGGGATAGTTGAAGGTGTCCCTGCCTAGGGAAGGGGGTGGAACTGGATGGGCTTTAATGTCCCTTCCAACCCAAAGCAGTCTGTGATTCTAAGATTGTGCATGCACACTTAGCCAATAAATAAAATCCTGATGCAATAGAAAATACAAATTAAATCATAGAATCATGGAGGCAGGGCAAACCTATTTGCAGAAGTTTCATGGTCACAAACACTGAGGCCAGTGAACAACATCCCAGCATTGAACCTATTTGGAAGAGGACCACAGCCCACCCAAGACACTTCCAACCAGAACATACCTGGCACTCTGGGGGGGTTCAAGGGTCTCCCCATTCTTATTTAAGTTGTTTTCTGAAAGAGAACAGTTACACAGTGAGTTCTAGCAGGAAAAATCCCCTCCAACACAGGTTTGACAGCAGAGAAGGGACATAGCAGCTCACTGAACAGCAAAACCACCTGCTTGAATGGGCACAGCAGGACTTGGCTCACATGGCACCATTCCCACCTGGAAACTCCAGACAAAGCATAGCAGCCTAAAGCTGTCTGGGTTCTGCACAGCTTCTGCAACTGGGCCTCCCACAACCCCACAACTCTCCAGCCTCATTATATCCATCTCCATGTGCACAGTTTTCTCACTGCTAATTGTCTGAAACAAACCCCTGCTCATCAAATTAGTTAATCTTTCAAACTGAGCTCTGAAATTAACCAATCTTCTCAGCTTCTCAGCTTTCCCCCAAGTGCTGCCCCAAAACCCTCTGGAATTACCACTGCTGTTTGGCTTCTGGAGCTGCCCGTGTTTGCTGACTGTGTGGGAGCGAAGGGACATCCCAGGGCTTTGGAAATCCTGTGGGAAAAGCAGAAGGACAATCACACGTGGTAATGGCCCGTTCCTGGTTCAGATCGTGGGGTGGTTCTGACACATGTATGGTCAGTGGAGCTACCAGGGAATGCCAAACTGCCTCTTGGCAAAGCCCTGGATGCTGCATCATCAGGAGAGGCATGGACATTAACACGAGCATCTATGCTGCTTAAACTCAACCAGCTCATCAACTATTAAGGCCAGGAGCCTTCCAAGCTGTAAATCTGTGCTGTCAGAGCTCTGGCCAGAGCCAATGTGCCCATTTCCCTGAGCAGTGATGAATGGGGAGCATGGAGACAGCTGGCAAATAGCTCATTTCTATGATTTATCTGTTTGTTATGGGATACTCATCGCTGCTCGCTGCCTCTGCACTTAGGCTAGGGCACGCTCCACTGGGATAATGGGTTGTGGTTCTGGAATTGCTCTCTGCTAGCAGCAACAGCAGTCCCTCCTGGTCAGCACTTCACAGTGCTGCATTGGGAAGAGAAGAAAAGGGATTGATGGAGAATTCATCCTCCCCAATTGCTTCTGCAGGGCCTAGAAAAACTGATTTTTTTTTTTAGTTTCTGCACAGCCATAACAGCTCTCCTTGTCACTGCTCTGCTCCATGAATTCAGGCTCTGCTCATTGAAATTTATTCTGGACAAAACACTGACATGATCCCAGGATTAGTTCCTCAGAGAGGACTGTGGAGGGAAAGGTGTTGACCTGAATAATATTCACAAATTTCTCTGTATGTTCAAACTAACAAGTGTTTAATTATCCGCAGGACTGACCAAAAAGTCAAAAGAAGCTTTGAAAATACAATGTGCAAACCATGACATCAGCTGAACCAAACTTCCCTGAACTATAAGGTTTTTTCACCTGTAAAGATTGAGGACTGAATCTTCACACAATTATCTCTAGCAAGAGATTAAGAAGAAAGAGTCAAGCAGGATTCAGCCCTGAGGTCAGGCTCAGAGTGGTGTGCAACAATTTCAACAGACTTAAGGAAATGACAGGGGAAAGGCAGTGTTTTAGTCAGAGAATCTTGTAAAGCATCCAAGACTGTAACACCCTTCTGACAGAACACCCTCACCTGCACCCAAAGCCATGAATCACATGTGCTCATTTCCCAAAGAAAACTTTGCTCATTTTGGTTTTGCTGGTTCTGGAATGTTCTGATTGACTTTCCCTAGACTGAGTACCAGAAGCACAGAGGCAGTGGATGGGCTTGTGCACTTCTGAGCCAGATGTTCTGTGCCTTCCTCACTCACTGCTATGGGACAGGTTACAAAGTATGTCAATCTACAGCCAGAGGTCCCAAATTTCCCAATAAGGTGTATTTCACACATTTGCCTCACAAATCCACAGACACAAATGCTTTTAATCCCTGCCCAAGTCTTACCGGCTTGGAGGGGGTGGAAGGTCCAGGAGGAGGCCTAGAAAAAAAGAAAGACCAAAGGACTGTGCTTAGCAAAACTGAGGAAACTGGAAAGCAACTTGGATTTTACACTAAGAGTGGCAGTGAAAAAGTCCTGTAAGCAGAGTAGTGATGATAGATAAATAAATAAATAACTGAAAGCATTCTCACCCAGTTTTGAGAACGGTTTCCTCATCCTCTGGCATGCTTATGGAGCTGGAGGCTGCGGGAGAGGAAAAAACACACCTGAGCTGTGTGGTTGGGGTGCTGTCAAGGATCTGGTGGGACAAGGACCTCCAGACACTGCAGAGAGGTTTGTCCTGCCCTGAGGCAGGGCTGGACACCGGTACACACCTAGGTGGCACCACAGGAACAAAGCTGGCAATGCCAGTGCAGGAAAGCAGTTTTCAATCATAGATGAGTTCAGGGCAATATTCCACGAGCTGGCATTAATGGGGTGGGGCTTGGCCTTGGGTTTATCTGCAGGGCCCTGACTGGACATCACCAGCAGTTAGAGACAGCCTTATTTACAGTGGGAGTGCTGCTTCCCAAGCCAGCATTCCAGCTGGCTCTGCTGCAGTGAGCTCAGAAGCTCCACCACAGCCAGAACCTGCCATAAATAACCATAGCATCAAACAATCACACAGTGGTTGGGGTGGGAAGNTGCCAGTGCAGGAAAGCAGTTTTCAATCATAGATGAGTTCAGGGCAATATTCCACGAGCTGGCATTAATGGGGTGGGGCTTGGCCTTGGGTTTATCTGCAGGGCCCTGACTGGACATCACCAGCAGTTAGAGACAGCCTTATTTACAGTGGGAGTGCTGCTTCCCAAGCCAGCATTCCAGCTGGCTCTGCTGCAGTGAGCTCAGAAGCTCCACCACAGCCAGAACCTGCCATAAATAACCATAGCATCAAACAATCACACAGTGGTTGGGGTGGGAAGGGACCTTAAAGCTCATCCATTCCTACCCCCTGCCTTGAACAGGGACACCTTACACTAGCCCAGGTTGCTCCAAGCCCTGTCCAACCTGGCCTTGGACACTTCCAGAGGTGGGGCAGCCACAACTTCTCTATCAACACATGCCACGACCTCTCCTCCCTCAAACGGCAGAATTCCTTCCATAAAGGCCATCTAAATTTTCCTTCTTTCAGTTTGAACCCATCTCCCCTTTTTCTGTCACTCCAGTTCCTGATTAAGAGTCTGTCTCAGCTTGTTTGTTTAATAATTCAAGTAGATCAGACTATCCTTGCCTAAATCTGACTCTGCCACCAACTGTAAAACTGTGGGAGACTTTTAATCTAGAAAGTCCAGCCTTGAAATTCTTTTCTCAAAGAAACTCTAAAAGCAGCAGCCAGATCCTGTTAAGGAAAAGGGAACTGGTGGGAATTTCACCTTGCAGGAAGCAGGCAGGACTTTAGGAGAATCCATCACCCCTTTTGGATCCCCAAATCCTTCTCAGCTTTGCCAGCTGTCCCCACAGAAACTGAGAAGACCAGCTGACCAGAGAAGCTGTGGCTACCCCATCTCTGGAAGTGTCCAAGGCCAGACTGCACAGGACTTGGAGCCACATGGGTAATCTTTAAGGTCCTTCCAACCCAAACCATCCTGGGATTCCAGGATTAACAACTTCTCTCAGCAAACCAGCAACGGTTAAAGCCAATTGAAACTGAGAAACTGAGGCTGATCTCCCAGGTGATTTACAAGGCTGAATTTGGTTACCTGGGCTTCTCTGCTCACAGAGGGCTCCAGAAAGCCAGGGAGAACTTCCATGAGGGATTGCAGCCTGTCTAGCCTGGGAAGGTCAGCTGCTACCCCCACACTGAAGACCCAGCCCCAGCACATTGCTTTCCTCAGCAGCAGAAAGCAGCAGAACCTCCCCACGACACACAAACTCACCATCCACAGAGCTAGAGGACACGGATCTCTTCCGAGTCGCCCTCTTCTTGCCCGCTGCCCTGGCGATGGATGTCCGGATCATGCCCTCCCTCTTGCTGGCCAGGGAGTATTTCTCTGCCAGGGAGGTTCTGCGGCTCAGGGAGGCTTTCCCCATCAGGCTCCGGCGCACAGAGCGGCGGCTGAGTCGGGAGCCAGTCGGAGTCCCCAGGCTGTTCCTCAGGAGCTGGGAGGGCTCCTGAGCCCGGTTGTGTTCCTGTGGGGAGCCATCCCCCCACTTCAGCCCAGTCCCTGGGCTCAGGATGATGGTGACATTGGCTGCCTTCGCTGTGTGCAGCTCGGGCACAGCCTGGCTGGCCTCGGGAGTACAGGGCACCACCGGCGAGTTGGGAACACCATGTTCCTTGGGAGAGCCATTCCCTGAGCTCACGGGGAGTAGGTCTGCCAGCTTTGCTCCGCTCCTCTGGAGAGGCACTGCAGTACCAATGTGGTCAGCTTCCACCCAGGGATCCTTTCCTGCTGCCTGAGGGGCAGGAGGGGTCTCAGGAACCACCCTGGAGCTTCTGGCAGAAGCTGCAGCCCGGGATCGTGTCACACGCTGTGGTGGAGAGTTTTCTTTGGCCTCGACCCTGCTGAGTTCCAGGTTTTCTTTGTTCTGGAGTCGCTGAGAAGATCGCACAGAAGGCATCAGTTTGAGGCTGCTGTTCCTCCTCCTGGAGAGCCTGATCACAGGAACAAGTGGGTTAGATGTGAACAGGAGTCGGGAACAGCCCTGAGTCCTTCCGGGCACACACGGGAATGGAGCCAGAACACCCGGGATGGGCCCAGGAAATACAGAGCTGCACAAAGAAGCTAATGCAGACAGTAATTAAGGGATGTATGACTTTAAAGCAGAAAGATAATTGACAGAGACACAGGGATATAGAACCAGACAACAAATAAAAGCACTTGTCACGAGAATCGAAATCCTATGGTTTTCGGCCGAGAGTGCCCCAGACACAGGGTCTGACCGGACCTCTAACACCAGCGGGACGAAGGAAGGAAAACTCCCACTGGACAAAGTAGGGGATCACCAGGACATGCTCTGTGGAGGGCCTTGTTCCCCTGAACCCTTGGCAGCAGGTCTGTTCAGCCTCTCACAGGCACCTTCCCTTTCCAGGCCCCGAGGACACCATCTGCGCTCCCCCTTTCCGCGCCCCATCCCGAACGGGGCTC
>VZRX01021034.1:0-10830 GCA_013398075.1 Notiomystis cincta | reverse complement strand
GTCAACGCCCGCGCGCGCGCGCCACACCGTTCAACCACGGCACCGCCCCCGAAGCAGCCAATCGCCGCTCACCGTCTCCCACGGCCCGCCCTTCCCATTGGCTGCCAGGGGAAGAGCTCGCACTCGGCGTCGCTCTGCTTGCCCGTCTCTATGGTCCTGGAGGACTCGGCTCGGAAGGCGGGGCTTGGGGAGGCGGGCCCATAGGGCGCTCTTTTTCTTGCTGGCGGTGACAGACGGGCACAAGAACCAATAAAAGACTGGATAGTGGGAGATGCGCGCTGTGATTGGCGGAGGCCGGGGATAACCTCGGGGTGTGAAGGGCAGGGCGAGCCGCGCTGTGAGGGTGCGGTGAGCGGGCGAGGCAGCGGCAGCTCTGGTCAGGCGGCGAGCGAGTGTTTGTTCTGGAGTGTCCCTGGGAGCTTGGGAGGGGTCCCCTAATCTATGACCTGGCCTGTGTTCGTACTCCTCCCATGCCTGGGAGCACCCCAGTGCCTGCATCCCTGTTTCCCACACTGAGGGGTGTCCTGGCTGCTCCCCAGCCCTGTCTCTCCGTCTCTGTGTTCCAGGCAAGGTAATGGCAGAGGGTCCCCGGCAGCTGCTGGAAGTGTGTGGGCAGAGGCTGGCCCGCTTCCTCTGCAATGCCCAGCACAAGCACCTGGCCTGGCTGCAGGAGGTGGAGGAGCAAGGCACAAGAATGCTCAAGAGGTAGGGGCTGCCCTGAGAGGGCCTCTCTGTGCCTCACTGGATGTGGGTGGGTTTGGGCCCCATCCTTCCCTTGTTTTGGGAAGGGCATCCTTGTTTGGGATGTGGGCAGTGAGGGAAGCAATCTGTGCTCTGCCTCTTCTGCCTCACAGTAGCTTCAGGGATGAGCCCATGCTCTTACCCAAAACACCATCACAGAGGAGGAAGCCCAGGAAAAGGCAGTCCTCCTGGATGAGGGAGGAAAACAAGGAGCTGAGCAGGAGGAGGTAGGTGGGTCAGCTTGCTCTGGCTCTGACTCATGGTGTTTGGATGAAAAAAACACCCAAGTGCCTGCATTCCTTGAGTTATCAAAGGGGCACACTGGGGTTGATCACTCTTTGGATTCTGGTGAGAGTTTGTGATAAAGTTGGCTGCTTTCCTTCACTTTATTTTTTTTTTCTTCTGGTTATAGTTAAAGAATAATAAACACTCTGTTTTCTGGTCTGTTTAGATTTGGTTTTGTTTCACTGGGTTTGGCTTTTGGCCTGAGGTTGCTGCTTCTGGTATTCACTCCCTAAGCCCTGTGTCAGTACCTGGAAAACTTGGGAAAGAGGTGTGATCCCAGCACCATATCCGAGTTGGCAGGCAGGGAGGCTCCAAGGATTTATTGAAGGGCTGAAGTGGAAATTCCAAGTGATTTGCTTAGAACCCACACTTTTAAAGCTGCCCAAACCTGATCTGTTGGTGTTAGGGCACTAAAATCATGCTAACTATGGTGAAAAGCCCACAGGAGGAAGAGTTAGAGCTGGGAGACTGTCAGGAAGCAGACATGGAGGGTGAGGAGAGCAGCAGGAATAGCGGGCGTGTGGGAGGTTTGTGTATGTGTGAGGGAGAGTGGGAAAAGCAGCACTGCTGATCAGAGTGAGGAGAGCTCTCGGCACTGCTCTGGATGCTCAGGCATGCCTTCTGCAGGTGAGCAGCTCAGCTAACTCCTGCTTGTGTCTCCCCTTGTTTAAACTTGGTTTGGGAAGATGTACTGATGCAGCCAGGCCTGTCAGCGGGAAGGTGACGTGCTGTGTGTCCCTCTGCAGGCGCTGTCCTCTGCCCTGCGCTGCTTCCAGGGTAGGGTTTAAACGCAGCTCTCGGTGTGGGGCTAAGTACACCTTTCCCACTCCCATTTCTCCACACATGGCTCTGGATACCCAGCCTGGGCTGTGTCTCTGTGGCACAGCCCTTGTGCATGAGCTCCTGCTCGGGCTGTGTCCATGTGCCTCTCCCCAGAGAATATGATGGGCTGTGATGGGGAACAGTGGAGTGGAGAAGCCAGCAGCAGCTTCACTTTAGCACCATCTGCTTTTCCTCTCTAAAACTTATTTGAGAGTGGATGACTTCTTCATCACTTTCTTCAAAATTCTTTTCCTTTAAGGTTATCCCGAAGGAGGAGCGGTGTCAAGCTGCTGTCTTCCAGTCTGAATTCCCAGCAGTGTCTGAGCCAGGAGCAGCCCCGGAGCCCCTGTGAGGGGCAGGATATATCTGTGCCCAGCTATGCTCCTGGATCTCAGGCTGGCATCACACCCCAGCTCCCGGCTCTGCCTGGGAAGCAACCTTTGGAAGCACATGTTCCCATAGCAGATCTGGATTGCCAGGAGTGTTTCCTGGGTACTGCTGTAGGTGATGCAGCCCCTTCAGCAGTTTTGGGGGAGAAGCTGCCTGAGGGGGACACAGCAGCTGAGCTGCAGGAGGTCCCCAGTGTCCCTGGGATCCCGGCTGAACAGCCAGGAAGGCATGGGGAGCAGGACTCCAGGAGAGCCAGCACCTCCACTCCCGAGAATGGTGGTCCTGCCGCACTCCAAGGAGATGGATCTCCTCAAGGCCTTGAGACACTGCTCTTCCAGGACTCCCCCAGTAAAAATGTGACAGAGAAATCCAGGATGTGCCACCGGAGTGGGATGGGTGCCCCCCGTAAGAGCCACAGGGTTTCCCTGGCAGAAAAATGTTCCCTGGCCAGCAGGAGGGAGAATATGATCCGGAGATCCATCGGCAGGGCCATGGCCCGGAAGGCAGCGGCGCAAGAGTCCTCCTCAGCCTCCAGCAGAATGAGCTGTGAGTCCCTGCACCGCTTCCATGTGGGAATGGAGCGGTGTGGAGCAGCTCATCTCTGGCTCCCCCAAGTCCCCTTGTCCTTGTGGGCTCCTGGGGTGCAGTTTCAGGCCAGGGTTTTGCTGTAGCAGGTGAAGGCTAGGGTGCAAGGTGGAGTTGGGAATGGGCTAAAAGCACAGTTGTGGAAGGGAGAGCGTGGCCAGGCTTGTTCCAGCCACATGTGCCTTTGGATCAGGAGAGACTTGCTGCATTCCCTGGGGAAGACCATCTGCCAGCTCTCTAAAAAATAGGGCTGAAAGTGCAGCCCTGAAGTTAGGCTGAAATGGGCAGAGGAGCTCAAATGCTTTTTGGGCAAGGATAGAAGGGACTCAAACTAGCTGCATCACCAGAGGAACGGGGGTCAGGGAGCCCAGGCTATTCCTGGTAGCTCCGAGTTCCTTCTATCCTCCATTCCTGCTGCTCCTGACAGGGTTTGGCTGTTTGGGCTTTCCAAAACCATTGCTACTGCAGGCAAACAGGCTGTGGTGGAGCATGGAGGCCCCTGGAATTCAGCTTTGTCCGCCTTGAGTCATGCTGTATCCAGGCATTTGTTATAACACTTGGAGCAAAGGGGTGTGATGGGGAGGTGGAATGAGCCTGGAATCAGCCCAGACCCCCTGGATCCCTGCACCAGAGCTTGCAGGGAGGCAGGAGCTGTAGCCAATGGCCTGGGAATGCTGACTGTGACACAGGCAGCTGAAGCAGACTGCAGGCAGCAGAGCTGCTGCCTCAGTGCTCTGCCTTCCCAGCCCACTCCAGATTCAGTGGCACTCAAGGGAGGTGTTTTGCTAGTGGGGAAAGCTGAGCAATCCATGTTCCTGGGAAGAAGCCTGAGCTCCTCCATGTGCACCCTTGTGGCTGTTGGGAGCCTGGGAGTGAAATCCCCAGCTCCACTTAGGCTTTCCTCTCCAGGTCAGAGCTCTTTGGAGGCTTTTGTGGAAGAAGATGTGACCAGCGGCACAAGGTGAGGCTACCACGTAAGGCAGGTGGGAAGGGATCCAAGCATTCCATGTGAGGACACTCTCCAGATGGCTTTTCTGTCACAGGTTTTGTCAGGGACTGCTCAGGTGTTGCTGTCACCTTGGGCTGGATGAGATTTCAGGTTGTGCTGTTTAGGCACAGGGCGATTAAGTCCTTCACTGGGATGGACAGTGGTGTGCCCTAGGGTTCCTGGAATTCCTCACTGCCACTAGCCATGGAATGCTGATGGTCAGCCAGGTCTGCTCTGGGGAACGGACAGCCCAAGGCTGTTAGAGCTCCCTCCTGACCTGCTGCTGGGGCCAGAGGTGGTTATGGGGTGTTCAGAATTTGCAGCCCAGCCTTGGTGTGCCTGGCTGGAACAGCCTCTGGATGTGCTTAGGAACCTGCACCTCCCTTGGGGTGCCATACCGTGCTTCCATCACCTGTAACTCTCCCTCAGAGACAGTTTAAATTATTAAAATAGCTTTTCCTTTACAGACCAGAACTGGAGCCAAATTCCCCAAGGGAAAAGGTGAGTTCCAAGGAACAATGTTCAGACTGTGTGGACGCCTTCTTGCTGAGTCAGCACCTTTGCTGAGGTTGTCACTGGATGCAGAGATGTGGCCAATGTCCCAAAATGAACCAGCACAGCCCTCCCTAAGAGGAGAAACAGACCCCCTCTGAGCAAGTAGCTGGCTTTTCCAGGCAGCAGGTCCCTACTAACCTTGTTCTTTGGAGCAGCTGTATTTAGGGGATGCTCATCCCCTTTCCCTGCAGGATCCTGACAATGTCCTCATTCCAAGCACAAGTCCCCAAGCTGCCAGCCTTCCTGCACAGCACCTGTGCCCTCTGGAGCAGCAGGCAGGGAATGCCACAGGTAACTTCCAGGTGGTCTTGCTTTCCTTGCATGAAACCCTCACAGCCCACACAGACCTAAGGGTCAGTGGAGGCATTCCTGGGAAATAAGGGATTTGTGTTGAAACAGAACCACCTCTGACCAGTCAAGGAAGTTTTCCAGATAAAGTTACGACCTCCTGAAGAGGTGAGACATTAGTTAGGTGGGCAAAGACATATAAATATGTTCAAGCTGTGAGACAAACACTGCCCTGTCCAGCTTCAGTCTGTGCAATGAGTGAGAGGGGACATTTGGGAGGGAGCTCCTGGATCTTCCACAGAAGATCATGTCCTTTCCCTCTGGGGTTGCATACATGAAGATTTAGAGAGCTTGACTATTTTTTGTGCCTCTGAGCAAGAAGGAGGAGTTGCGGAGGGGGGGTGTTTTTCTTGTTTCCTGTGGGAGCTGCAGGATCTGACAAGCAGCTGGAGTGGAGGGAAGAGTCCCTGGAGGGAGCTGGATACCTCATATATGGCACTGACTGCAAGTTTCTTCACAGGAAGCCATGTAAATCCCAGCAGTAAACCCCAGAAGAGCCAGGAACAACCCCACTGTGCCAAGTCCCAGGAGAATCCCTCCCGCATGTGGTAGGAGACATTGCAAGAAGCAGGGATGAGCTAGGGGTCTGGAAGGACTCAGGTTTAGCGTTTTAAGTCAATTGTGTTAAAAAGGGGTGGTGGTTTCACTGCCTTCCTCTCCCAACTTGCAGTGGCTCTGAAATCTCCTTTGGCCAGATCCTGTGTCTTGAAAGTCTCTTTTGGCTTTTGGAGCCTTGTTTGGGTCTGGGACTGGGTCTGGTGTGGAGAGGAGCACCCGAGGTCCTGCACAAACAGGCAGAGGTGACCCAGTACAGTTGGCGTAGAGCTGGGAGGTGACTCCAAGGGCTCCTGAGAGGGTGGTCAAGGAGCAAGTGACTGACCTGGTTGTTTTTGTCTGAGTGTCTGCAATTCCTGACCTGACTCCCGGAACACCTGATGTGTCTCCTCACTGTGTGTTGCTGGGGAGGTTTTGGGAGAAATGTGTAATATACAGTAAATCCCCCTGGAGAGTGTGACAGCCACTTTGTGACCCTCCTAATGCCATCAGGATGAGAGGCTGCAAGCAAGCCCTGGGTGTCCTGTGGCATGGGCAGCAGCCAGGGGGCCAGGCCCATTCCCTTTTGGATGAGAAGCACAAGACCTCAGCAAACCAGACTCCATCTCCCTCTCCGGCCAGCAAGGTGAGTGGTGCCACAGGCCTGTGCCCTCTGTCCCAGACAGGCTCTGAGATCCCTCCTTCTCTCCCCTCAGGCTGTCAGGCCACTGAAGAACCTCCTGCAGACACAAGGGAGTGGCATCAAGGACTTCATCAAGCGCAACACTCCCACTCGGCCCAACCTGAAGGTGCGTCATGTCCAAGGAGGGGGAGGACAATGGGCTGCCTGTACTGGAAAGGGGAGTTCTGGTGTTTACTTCCAAAACCTTTAATCATGTTTTTATGTCCTTTGTCTGCAGGGAGACTTTGTTGTAAGTATGACACCTTATCCATGGAGCTGGACACACTGACCACACTGCCCCCTTAGGCCAGTGTCCATCTGCCCTCTGGCTACACCAGTGGTGAGGTGACAGGATCTCTGTGCAGGTGTGTTCTGCTGGGACTGGGCACTGCTGGGAACTGCTTCCCTGTGTTCCTTCTCCTGCCTCCTGGGCTAGGTGGTCATCTATAGCAGGGGTGCGCTGTTCTTTTCTAAATATATTCTCTGCAGCTGAAGGACAGAGATTTTTCCCTCCTGTACCTCTGCTAACCCCTATTGCCAAATATATGTTTTCTCCCCTTCTCCTCACTCCCCATCCTGGTGTCCAGGTGAATGACTCTAACAGTGTGTACCGGGCTGCCTGAGCGGAAACACAGCCCTCAGCACCTGGTACAGTCTGAGCTCTTCTCTCTTCAGGAGAAGGAGAGGCAGAGACTGGAGAACCTCCGAAAGAAGCAGGAAGCTGAGGAACAGAGGAAGAAGAAAGTAGAGGAGGAGAAGAGACGGCGTCAGGCAGAAATGAAGCAGTGAGTTGAGCCCCTTTCCCCCTGCTCTGTCCTTGGTCAGCACAGACTTGCCTTGTGCCTCCCACTTGGAATGAGCACTTTGGGAGCAGGCAGAACTAACAAAGCCCTCTTGCCCACATGCTGCCCAGGAAGCGGGAAGAGCGCCTGAGGAAGGCCCTGCAGGCTCGGGAGCGTGCAGAACAGATGGAGGAAAAGAAGAAAAAGCGGATGGAGCAGAAGATCCTGCAGAGTGATGAGAAGGTGAGAGGGCTGTGTGGACTTTGGGCCTCTCTGAGAGCTGTGAGACCAGGAGGTGTGAGCAGTGCACTGGCAAAGTCCATGCATGCCAGAATTCCTTCCGACAAGGGGAAGCTTTTGTTCTCCATCACTCTGCACATTCCTGTTGTTACAGGCCCTGTTCATGCTGCTCTGAGTTCAGGGAATGTGGCAGCCCCTACCTGCTCTGTGCACATCCCTACAGGTGACAGCCTTACCTGGCCCACGTGCTTGGACAGGAATGTGACTCAGTTCAGGTTTAGGTTTCAGAGCCTGGCCTGGCCCTTTTTCAGGGGGCAGGCTGGGCTGGTGGCCACATGCCAGTGCTGCTGCTATGTTATGGCTGTGAAGGGACCCTGATGGGAGCTGTGCCTGAGGGCCCAGAGCCTGAGCAGCCTCTGGGTGAGGCCTGGCTGCTCATTTTGGGCTGGACTGGAGAGACCTTTGGAAAGGGTTAGCCTTGGAAAACAAGGAGTTATGTTCCTTTCAGCCCTTCCCAAACCCTAAATGGACAAAAGTGCATCCACTACTGGGTGGTGGGTCCTCGATCTCCTTAGGACCTGGGATATCCCAAGCTCCAGACCTCCCTCCAAGGCTGTGAGGTGTGTCCTTGCAGCACTGGAGCTGACAGGTGTGGCTTTCCTAGGTGCACATTTCACAGGTGAAGGAAGAGAAGGTGGCAGAGGAGTGGAGCAAGAGGAAAGCATCCAAGAAACACAGGGAAGCAGAGACCCGGAAGCAGAAAGCACTAAGAGGGGTAAGAAAAACTCAGGACCCTCCTGCACATGGAAAAGGACAGGGGTAGTGGGGACCTGCTGTGTTGGTGTGGCTAGTGGGATAGGGAGAGATCACTGCCTGCTTCTGCAGGGACCTTGGGGTCTGGGTTGCCAGATTGCTGTCCAAGCAGCTGAGGTTGGCTTGGGACACAAGGGAGAAATGTTCCAGCTGCTGGGGGCTTACAGGGTTTTCCACTTGCTTCTTCAGGAGGAAAATGAACAGCAAGAACCACTGCAGAAAAGAGGAGAGGATGAAGTCAAGGAAAGAGGGAAGACAGTCTTGGAATTGAAGAACCTTCTGGAGCAGCAACAGCTGGGACAAGTGAAGGAGAGGTGCAAGCTGGTGCCTGTTCTGGAGCAGGAAATGGCCATGGGGAAGCAGTGGATGTAAATGTGATGTTGCAGCTGGGCTCTGGGGCTGCCTGGAGGTTAGGGGTCAGGAGCACAAGGCTGTAAGAAGGTGAGGGACAGATGGACATACTTCCCTCTAAATTCTTGCTTTTCCCCAGGGATCCCAAGCAGCGAGGCAAGGAGAAGGCTTCCCAAGCACAGCTGGAGCCACCAGCATTGGCTCACAAGGCCACTAAGGTGAGGTTGGAGTGTTCTGGGATCACTCTCTGCAGCACACAGGTTGGGTTCAGGATCAGGTGCTTTCCAAGTGCTGTGTTGCTGGGATGTTGTTTAGAGGATCAAATACAATGAAAACGAATGACTGTTTATACAGAGGCTCTGTGCAGGAACAATCCAGGGGCTGGGGGTTCCCTGGCTTACAGGTGAGCCCTCAGCCCTGTCATGGTATGGTGACAGCCATGAAATAGCACTTGGAAGAACACCCCAAGGAGAATTCACTGATCCTGAAATGAATATAGAAATTAGAGATTTATTAATGTTTTACTGCCACATTTCCTCATTGTGCCCAAAGGATGTGACCCCTAAACCAAACCTCAGGTGCCCCATGGCACTGTGTCACTTCATTTGCACTCACACAAAGAATGTTGGGGTTTGAAGTCAGGGTTGTTGATCTCAAAATATCACACTAACATTTTCTTTCACTCTCTACTCTTAAACTCATTGCTTCATTAGTGAAAAATCAATGCCTCAAATGGTGCTTCCTCTTCAGGATCAATTCTTCCTCCTGCATGAGCTCCTGCTGCACTCCTTCCCTCCGTCCCTGGCACTTGGACTCTTTTGTGCTGTAAAAATTTAATTTAAGGTCTAAATCCTCCCTGTGCTGTCAGTAGCTGGGCCAGAATGAGCCTGGCAAAGCTCTTCCAGGCAGGAGAAAATGGAAGTAACTCTAAGTGCTGAGCAGCACAGGAGGGAGAAACTCTAGGAGAAATGGTTTGGGTAAAAAGGAACTTGAGTACTTAATTTTTTTTCTCTTTATTAGGGGAAAGAGAGTCACAAAGAGTTACCCCTTGGACCTGGGCTGGAGAAAAGATATGAGCCACCAGAATCCTTTTTCCCAACGCTTAATGTCTGGCTCCAAGCAGAGAGGGTGAGTGTGGACTCCAGAGAGTCAGGCTAGACCTGAGCAAAGACAGGAGTGGCTTTGTCTGGGAGTCTTGGATTTGGGGTTATTTCTGCAGAAGAAGCCACAGAGGCACTGAGGGCTGGATGTTGCCAGAGCTGCCAAGAACACAGCTTTGTTCCAGAGGCTGTTCTGTGTGAGTGAGGAATGACTTAATTCCTGCATTTTACAGGAAGCAGACAGTCAGCAGCAGCTGGGAGAGCAGAAAAAAGCCATCCAACCAGCAGCCCCTGGGACATGGCCGAACAAAGCTGTCAAGGTGAGCCCTGGCCCCGGCATAGCCCTCGGATGGCCCTCGCCTGCATGGGTTACTTGGCTCTCGCGGCTCGGAGCTACCACAGTTCTCGGCACAGGGAATCCGATGGAAAAACCAGTGGGTTTCGGCGGGAAAGATGCCGGAAGCGGCCACAGGAGGGCAGCATGTCCTGAGGCGACGTCCCGGCAGGAGCGCCCTGGGCAGCTGGGCTGTGCCTGCCAGCTGCAGATGCTGGCATGATGCAGATGCCTTCCATGGGCAGAGGGGCAGGAAAGGCTGCTCGGAGTTGGGATGGAATGCTATCTCTGCCGGGAATCTGCTGTGGGGCTGTGGGTTCCATCCTGGGCTGTGTCAGAGCTCCAGTGAGGGAAAACCGACCTGCCACAGAATATGTGGAAGGGTTTAGGAGTAGAGTTGAGTGCTGGGATACACCCAGTGTGCCTTTCCCACGTTTTTCCACAGAAAACAGGAGGGGGGAGGGAGTGTTAAGAGTGGATGTCAAGGCAAGGAGCTCAGTGACAGTTTTGTGTTGGTACAGGGTTTGAGCACTTTGGGGCTCTGGTGGCCATCCCAGCCACGTAAGTGCTGCTTCCTTTGCTCATCACTGCTCTCTGTGTGGTTTCAGAAATCCCTCTCCACATCCTGCCTTGGGTCTCTGAAGTGTGCTCAGGGAGCAGGATCCCCCACGGCCGGTGAGAACAGCTACGGGCTGGATTTGAACAGCGATGACTCCACAGATGATGAGAGCAACCCTCGGAAGCCGATCCCTGCCTGGGCCAATGGTAGGTGCCAGCTCTGGGCTGGCTTCCCTTCCCTACTGCCCTGGAGCTTTCCTGCCTGGCTTGGAGCCCTCCCAAAGCACAGTCCAGGAGTATGTGCACCTCTGGAAGTGCTAGCAACTCCCAGTGTGTGCTGAGGGGATCAGCACTGGTTCCTGTGAGCGGTCCTGGACTGAGGGGAAACCAGAGTCCCCTGAAAGGAAAGGGGGGACAGCACTTGAGGAGAAGCGAGGTGTGGTGGCTGTAGGAGATGTCTCACCCCTCCTGCACAGCTCGTGGGTTCTCAAAGGGGAAGGGGAATGCCCGTCCTGCGGGCTTAGGCGGGGCCTGCATCCGTGTGTTGTTCCTGTTGTTCCCGCAGGGGCGCAGCTCCAGCAGGTCGTCGTGCACCAGTACTACCACCCGGTGGACGTGGACGCGCTGTTCGGGGCCATCCCCAGCCCCAGGCTGGAGCACATCTTCTACAAGAGCAAACCCCGCTACTTCAAGCGCACGAGTTCGGCCGTGTGGCACTCCCC